>JBBMFX010000037.1:8598995-8615600 GCA_037832545.1 Rhabdalestes septentrionalis | reverse complement strand
ACACCTGTGAGGTGGGCTGGATTATCTCAGCAAAGCGGAAGTGCTCACTATCACACATTTAGACTGATTTGTGAACACTGTTTGAAAGAAATGGTAATATTGTGTATCTTGAATGAATTTTGGATCTTCAAGTCCATCTCAGGAAAAATCGGAGCAGGAACAAAGGTGTTGCGTTTATATTTTTGTTGAGTGTAGTTACGCAGCGAGCAATATGTGCAACACAATCACAGCTGTCCTAATCACCAAACAAAACTCCTCTCAATAAGGAGAAGCGATGCACCTCTAAAATTTGTATCTGAGCATTCAGACAAATAGGAACATGTACTCTAACTAGCTTGCCTATGAATCTCACCATCTGGAGAAAGGATGATTGAATGGGCTTATGAATGTGCTTAAATATTTACATATTCAAAGATATATATACATATATATATACACACACTATTGGTCATAAGTTTTTTTCACTGAAATTCAAACGTTCAATTTCATCAAATAGCATGAAATAGAACAAAGGACAACTGCGAGAGGTTTAAAAAAAGGTAAGAAGACTAAAAGCAAAGCAACCTATAAGTGCAGCACAATCATGGGTACTTTTGCAACATAGTTGTTAAACACTTTCTGCCGAATGAACAATGAGACATTGAACCCTGTGAATTTCAATACAAAAAAACCCCCAGAAAAAGTGTGTTCTCAAAATTTTGACTGGGAGTGTATTTATATAGATATGTTTATTGGACCAAAGCATTGCAGTATTCTTTTTTAAGCATGTCAACATGTCATACTGCTGCTTCTTAAAGCTCTGGTTTAGGTCTGATACTAACTGGAAGTAGGTGTAAAACCAAAAGTCGTACATAAGGTGCACTTGACTAAATTAAGCATGTGCCAGTCTGTTAAGGGCCACTGGGAACAGTGATCAGCTGTTTTTGCATCCTCTCAGTCGATGCTGTCAGAATAGAACAGTGGCCAGCATCTTATTTCTTGCATCAGTTCCCAGCCTCACTGAAAGTTTATCTCACTGTAATGCCTGTAACGGTATACATGGCGATCCTATTCTCTTGCTGTTCAATGGGTCAGGATGCCTCGAGATCCTCCACCATCTCACTCAGGTCGGCCTGGTCCTGGGGCCCTGCCCACGAGGAGTTCGTCTTTCTAGAACTCGAGCTGACAGCCGGTTGTCCACAGAAACTGGAGAGCATTTGCTGGGAATACTGACCTTGATAACGTGCATATGACACGCTCCTGAATATAATACAGTGAAACCTAACTAGACCAATAGTCCGGAATTAAAAAATGATGATGCTAAATTCACGCGAGATCATTTTCGTATGGGGGTGACACTGATCCGTATCGAGCCTGTCAGAGCAAGTAGGATGTCACATGTAAATTGTTATTGGAGGTCACCGTTTCCAATATAGGATAGATGATGTCTGAAAATTGCCCACGTAAAGGCATGCTTCCGTATAGCTTATATTACCCCATTACCACAGGCAAGCTTTGTGTCCTTGGTCTAATGGCATGTAGCTTATGCTTCATATCAGTGGAGCTGGGTTTGGGGAGGAAGTGAGTTGTGCTTCAAGTTCAGGAAAAAACAAGCAGTCAGACTTCCTGTCAAAGCAGACTAAACTAGGTGCCATATAAACATGACAGGGTGACACAGAGGCCTCCTCATAGATTGAACTACTCTTGAATTTGGGCCTTACATTTATAACAAATCAAGAAATGTAATACATAAATATTTAAAACAAAGAAACTCAGAAATAAAAGATGTCAGCATACCACTAGGGGTGCAATAAACTAATTAGGACCTAATATGTTGCGAAAATATGAAAATATTTTTTGTTATATTTACATTTGTATTTGTTTTATGATGTAAAGCACTTTGGTCGGCCAAGTGGCTGTTTTTATAAGTACTTTACAAATAAATTGTAATGGAGTGTAGCACATTGTGGAAATCGGCGAAAACTGCAGCGTTCTATTCATTAATGCATGTCGTACTCCCACATCCACAATGTGCTCCACAATACTGCCCTCTCTAAATAGCAGGATGGGTTTGAAACATCACGAAACTACTTAAATGTGAACTTACCTATTTGCACTGATAATTCTATCCTAATATTACATTTATATGAATTACCTGTATAAGAGACATTTTGTCTTTTTTTATTGGGTTTTGGGTTTCCAACTAAGACCTGGTCATCCGTAAATATTTTAGAATTTAGTTTACACAACATCAGTTTATCAACACAACACCAGTCCATGGAGAAGACTGAATGGACCCTCAGTGTGGACCACCTATGAGAACCACGTCGCCCCAGTAAGGTTTTATACCAGGACATCACAAGAATATCTTTCTTTCCCTATTGATTTTCCAGCTATTCTCACTTCTATTTCTGGATTTTTAAATACAAAGAGGCCACAAACTGAGGAATGGTAGTGACTAAGTCCACAAAAGGAACTGGGCTCTCTCAAGAAAGAGGACAAGAGAGGTTTTTAAGTGTGTTAATAATAGAGAAATCAACAAGCTCTCATGCAACAGTGCCTTTTGAGTGCTTCTGAACAGGGACTACAATCTTTCAGCAATGTGATCCTTCAGGGAATTCTATCCTCCCTGCAGGGCTTCTACAGTGTCAATCATAATGGTGCTCCTTAATGCTCTCAGCAGTGCTTCTAGACCTCCAAACTTGACAAGTTCAGACAAGGCCCAGGCTCCTCTCATTCTTCTTTGAAAGACTCAGAATTTCAGGAGCACAGACAAAAAGCAGATGCCTCTCAGTGAAGAGCTGTGTGTGTTTGTGTGTATGTGTGTCTGTGTATGTTTTCCATGGCCCATGACCTCTTCTTGTTCATTATGAACTGTTTAGCCGGGCCTGTGTGCCCAGGCTCTCTCCTCAGATGGCTGCTGAGGCCAACAGGCTGCATCACTCATCCATATGGATGTGATCGTCTCCTGCTGCTGGAGCTGCGATGTGGGTCAGGTTGCCGTGGTGGTGGCCTAGTTACAACTACCTGTGCCAGTTCTCTTAGAGCCACTGGGAACAGTGATCTAGGATCAGGATGGCCTTGTCTAATCAGTGGCAGAGAAATGTTAAGCTACATTTGCACTCATGAAATTTTGGGGGTAAAATAAGGGTTAAAACCATTCCAGTCATTTTAATGGATGTTAAACACAGGAACACTGAGGCTCATTTCATTTAAACAGAGTCTTGGAGTAAATGTCACTGTCACTGCAATTATATTATTATCCTAAGCTTAGGCTCAGTATGGGTCAGGAAACCTGACTCACTAAGATAAGAGATAATACAAACCTTTGTTAGTCCCACAGGCAAAAATAAAAACAATGGAATAGAATAAAGTACCAAAAAATGTGCACTATACAATCAAGGAATATACAAATAATGTACAGTATATGTATATGTACAGTAAAAATTTATACGCACATAAACATACACACATATATGTAAACTATATGTAAACGTACATGAATGTATATACGTACCAAGTGGATATATAAATAAATATCAGAACACTGGACACACACACACACACACACACACACACACACACACCACAATGGAGTGACAGTTATTCTTGAGTTGAGAACCTGACAAGGAAGTGTGGATGTGAAGATTTACAGGGATATGTTCTGCCGTTTTCTTAGATTTCATGCAATTGACCATTACTTATTGAATTACACTGAATTCGATGGAAAATCTCAGCTTACTTCCTCAATGTAGCTTTCCATGAAAGACCCACGGAACATGGCCGCCATCCAGTCGCAGCTGGAGATGAGAAGTGGCTTATGAGCAGGCAGGTACCCATCGTCCAGTCGGAACACCACATCTAAAACCAGTCGGAAAAGAGCACACAGCTTGGCGTGTGTCACAGAGTCGGGGCTACAGAGGGGGAAGACAAACAGACGAACACAGAGAGACAGACGGAGAGACAAATAGACAGACAAACAAATAATAAATAGACAGATAGACAGGGCTTATAAGAAGACAGAAAAAAGTGAGGAAGGGCCTGGCAGTTGGGGCTAAATAAGGAGAAAGGAAATGTACAGGAGTGGCCCATTTTGAGGAGGAAACATTGAAATCTGTCAATTAAATGTTGGCCTGTCCATCGCTGTCCCCGATTTAACCTACATGGCTTCAACAATTCTGCAAGTAGGTACTACAGTCTGACCTATATGCTTTTTTCAGAATTGGTGGAAATGTTGTATAATTACCAATTTGTTTTGTTCAAATGGACCAGAAAAGGTTGAAACCTTAGTTGCGATACTTGCAACTCCAGGGTTAATCATGTCCAGTTTAACTGTATGGATACAGTACAGGCCAAGCTGGTAAATCTGACCCAGTATAACAGAACCTGGCCAAAGAATCAATAACATTTGCATGTGAATAACAGAAGCCAAACCTGCAAATAAGGAGTAGGAGACATGGTGAAACTGTTATAAATCTTCATTTCAAATCTTCAAGGCCTTTTTCTTGGAGGACAATAAGCCTCACAAAATGTAGTGTGCAATTGGAAGATTGTACACATAAAAAGAATCTAAAACTATGACTCACCTTATTTTATTATGCAGGTCTCACACTGTGCTACATGATAAATTAAGCAAGGTTTATTATGCTCTCTTTGTAATGAGCATGCAGTTGGTCAGGGCTCTTGGAAATATGTTCAGGTAAGTGATGTAGTTTATCACAACAACAGCAAATATCATCAAATTGCCCACTCAAATAATTCTAAGTGGCTCAAATTGACCCCACTTTATTTCAAGCTTCACTTAATATAAAGTGGGATGCTATCCAGTAAAACTCTCCTGACTGAGAAAAACTCTCACAAACCTCTCTGGGACTGTTTATCTAGTTAACTGCTAAACTATTGTATAACCATGGTGCTGCCCACCCATTCCACCCCTCCAAACAAAGTCTGCATTAGCCAATATTGCTGATGTTTAGTTTCTATGTCAAAAGTGAAAATGGGAAAGAGAGGTTAGTAACAGCACTTGTAATGTAGAAGGAAATGGTTTAGTGATGGAAAAAAGGCTAGAAACAACTAATGATTAAATCATCAGTTATTTCCATTAATAAACATCAAATATGCACACAAACAACACACGAGACACCATCACAACAAATACTGAGCAGTACAAAACCTGCAAAAAACACCACAACACAAAAGCACATACATATACACACTGATCAGACCCGTAAGTTTGGATGAATAAAATACACGAGCAAAAACAAAACGAGCTTCATTTTATGTAAAACAAGCAATAAAAGACATAACACTGCAATTCTATTTGAATTCCACATCACTGGAACTGAGAATAGAACTGCAAGTTCGACATGTGAACTTGGCATATAATGCACAGATTAACTCGGATGAAAATGGCACTGAATCTCCAAACTACACATCAGTACATCCTTACTGTAGAATACAGTATGACACACTCAGTTACGGTATATAACTGCTTCATTCACCTAACTTGACTGGCTGTGTCAAGGATTGAGTTAACTAGGAAAAAACACAAACGTTGTTTGCCGCCTACCAGCGAAGGTGCCCTTGCACAGGCACTCTTTGATGCGGTTGGCGCGACGCACGTGGAAGGCTTTGGTGATTTCCTGGTTCATGAAGCTCTCGCGGTTCAGCACGTTGGCCACCATCATGCGCAGATCGAACACTTCTAGCAGTTCGGCGATGGTCGCGACCTGCATCAGGTCACTCCGGCCCTCGTCCAGATGACCTGTGTAAAGGTACTGCAGCACAGCCTGAGGGGAATAGAGCACTGGCTTCAAATGTGACATCAGATGCTAAATTATTATGTTCACAATGCACCACAGCAGATAAGCACAACCTGCGTTAATATTATTATTTGTCTAGGTTGGGGCAGCTGGTGGCCTAGTGGTTAGGGAGTTGTTAATGCATTCAGAAGGTTGTGGGTTTGAAGCCCAGAACTGCTAGTGGCACTACTGAGTTCCCCCCACCCATTATCAGCAGCCCACTGCTTCAGTTGGTGAACACTGTTTAACACTGTTCACACTGTGTTCTGTGGTTTGGTGTTCACCTGTGACTATAAGTGGCCACTTTACTGTACTTATATTTTTACAAGCAGACTACATCTGGGTCATCCCTTAGCTCTCTCTGTTATATGACCCTTTAAGAAAAGTCTGCATTTGTTTTGAACTGCATTAGACGGCACCAGTGTAAATAACAAGAGACAGACTCGGTCTAGTTGTTTGAAATAACAAAAGTAAGTAAAGCTGAAAGATCAATTGTTTTCATATTAAAATCAAAATTTGACATGCAATTTTCAAATTGCCAGACCTGCGATTATGTATAATCACATTTACTGCCTGAATTATTTATCATCTCTAAAGTAATTACAGCCTACACTATCAGCATCAATGTCTTAAGGTGCGCGTGAGAAGAAATAACATGGAGCTTGTGAACTGCTTGTACGCAAGTTAGACCAATCAAAAGTATCTGGATACACATGTACCCTTGTACAGGACAAGCCTAATGCTCTCTTTTGGACCAAAATACCTGAGCCGTAATTTAAAGAAAATAACTGTGATTTTAAATTGCAAATATAATATTTGTCAGAAAAAATGCAATTCCCCATTTCCATTGTTCAGCAGCAGGCAAAACCTACAGATCTTTCTTAACAGAAAAACAAATGTGGTATAGAAAGGGCCCAGTACACAAGACTGCCTGTAAAATAAAAAACAAAACAAAACAGTACATATACCTTAATATTTTGTCAGTGTAACAGGCAATAGACCTTTAAATCAAATCTACCTTCTGGTTAAAAGATAATACAAAAAAATAATTAACCACCTAGTCTGCACATCTGCTGAGGTCTTGTATCCTTTTATGCTTGCAGTTTAATACAAAAGCCAATAATCTCCCTTATTGTGGCAAAAAAAACTGTGGTTTAAAGCGTATTTCAAAGTAGCTCAAACCCATCTCCTCTTTTCTGTCTTCAAAAGGACCACAGTGATTTTCAGAGCATGGCATGATAGGACCACTTTTCTGCGTAAAGAAAGCCTGTTCTTTATTTTCTAACCTCTGATCACTGAAATGGCTCTTCAACAGAAAGCTACTAATTTGTTTTTTGTAAATTCTTGGTTTTATTTCTGACTTATCATTTGTCATTCTCAGCACTGACCACATTGTTCTATTCTACTTTTTCTAATCTTTCATCATGTGGTACAACTGTTTTACATTCAGTGAATGCAACTAAAGAGAACCCTCATGGAATACAAAAGCCAGGTTATACAGTTATCTAACATTGGGATGCTGCCTTGATAATATTCACCATGTTAATATTCATCCAATATCACAGAACTATTTAATGATTTCATATGATTAGACAGTTTAATGTACAGTATAATACAATTAGCAGGCACAGATGTATTCTTTTATATTGCCCTAAGTCCAAAAATGACCAGAGCATAAGTCACTTACCTGATTTTTTCTTTACAGTAAAGGAAAAAATCTAAACACTGTAGCATATACTCTGATCTTTAGAATGGCGCGTACTTACCCGGAAAGGTGCCTCCTGAATGAGTTCATCCATGGACACGACTGTCATTGTCCTTGGACGAACGGTTACTGGATCGTCCACTCTCTCCAGGTACACCCCAAGGAACCCCCGGCCCCACCCCAGTAGGGCACGGCCAGCTCCCAGGGGACCCATGGGGCACTGGCTCCTGGCCGGCAGGGCATTATCGCTCTGGGAAGTCCTCAGTGAGCCCTGCTCCAGCAGAAGTGGCCTCTTGGTACCTCTTGTGACCCCTTCACCGTCTTTATCAATGTCCAGGCTCTTGGTACGTCCCGCTTGCTCTTTGGCTCCTCTTCGACTTTGCTCCTCTTCCTCGCTCCCCTCCAGTGTGTCCTCTCCATCCTTATCCTCTTCCCCCGCCCCCAGGTCCATGGTGAACAGGTCATAAAACTTGGAGCATGAAGTAGCAAGGTAGACCTTATGGGCAAAAACACGAGTGGCACCGCCCTGCAGGAGGAAAAGCACATCTGCACACAGGGGCTGGCAAAAGAGAGAGTCGGGACCTTCTCCATCCATGGTTGGGGGGTCAGGGATTCCCACCACGGGCCGCGGGGGCCTGGGGGGCAGGAAGGGGGCTTGGAGGAGAGGGCGCTGGACCTTCTTTAGATGAGACTTCCAGAACTGCAGGTGGCGGCGGGAAATGAGGGCGGCTCGAATGGCATTGTCAAAGACGTCCTTCACGCCAAACTGAGCAACGATGCTGGTCTCGTAGTAGGGCACGCCCAGTTCTTTGGCCACCTCGTGACCTCGCTCGGGCGGAAGGATGTCCGTGGGTTTTATGGGTCTGAATGAAAGATTCAACTAATTATTGAAAAGCAAAATCTAATGCACTAAAACAAATTCCTCCATGTTAAAAATTAAGAATACTAAAAATGTAATCTTTGAAAATGCCAATTCTTATCCCATAATTTTATCTCACATAAGAAAATATATTTTGTATAAAAAAAATTCATGCATGTTTAGGTATTGACCAAGCAGCTTGAATTGACCATAGTGTCAATTTATCAACATAAATTGCAGCACTGTGCAGTGCTCCCATCCATTAGCAAAAGCTAAAAGTAAGTTCAAAGATTTGAAGACTGTATGGTTCAGTCAAGTTATTCACTTAGTAGTGATTGTTGTCATTTTGCCTCTTTTCCAATTGTTGAGCAACCTCTAAACATCAACAACACTATGAAGCACCACAACATAAAAGGGTGATTGTATGAAAACTGTCATTTTAAAATTTGACTCATGACAAAGAACCACCCTAATACACACATATATACAAACAAAAAAAACACACACACACACACACACACACACACACACACACACACAAAAAGTTTTCATAAAAAATAAACATCTTTTATCATAGCAGCATATATTGACATTATTATTTCCAAGTATTTTAGGAAATGACTAACCCCTCCCAGCATATTTTCAAGTTATGTCTCTTTAGTAAATATACATACACACACACACACACACACACACACACACACACACACACACACTTAGGTTGTACACGACAGTAGATGTTGGAAATCCATCCTTTGTAGCTTTTTGTTTTTGCTATCCAAACATTCTTTGGCTATTCATGAGCTAATCCTTTGATCTAATGATAACTGGCACCTTATCACAACGAGCGAAGAATCACTGTTGTACAGATCTGCACAAATTTTAGAATGTGCTGTGATGCACATAATTACTTGATTTAAAAATTTGCATATTAAAACACTCTGGCAAAACAAAAGCGAGAGAGTATTTTGAGAGAAAGAGGGTGTGGGCTGTGGACCGTACTTGGCCAGGGGCCGACGGGCCCGGTTGACAGCGTCCAAGTCAGCATAACGCAGGTCCAGCTGGCAGCCCACCAGGATGATAGGGGTGCGGGGGCAGAAGTGCTTAATCTCGGGGTACCACATGGTGCGGACGTGGCGCAGGGAGTTTGGGTTGGCCAGGGAGAAACACAGCACCACCACATCGGACCTGAAAAGCAGATTGAGACAAAGAGATTCTGTGTAAAAGGAAGGAATAAAAAGTCAACAGGTTAAACATGATCAGAATTGATGGCAGACCTGACTCCAGATGGAATGTTACAATGGAAAAAACTCAATCATGGAATCCTTAAACACAGAACTAGCAATTTCAATTACCTCAAGGAAATAACAAGTTATGTGTTTAAATGTTTTTACAGTTTAGATTCCATATGTGGACTATATGGACAGGAAAATGTGTTTTTTTTTTACTTTTACAGGGTCACCATCCTACATTGAACACTTCGGTCCACAACAGCAAAAAAAAAAAGGGTTCTTTAAAATTGGCATGGGCATTGGCAGCTATTTTGACAGTGAATACTACAGCATAATGGGTTACTTTTGTTTAAATCTGAAAAAAAAAAACAGCCAACTGTCAGTGTGTGGTACTAATGAAGACATGTATGGTATGTTTTAATGTTTCCAGATGTTAAACTGTGGCGGCCCCCAAAGAGGTATTTCATTCCATAGTTCAAGTTCACTGCACCCACAGGCTGCTTATTATGCACTGATAAACAGCAGCTTGCCTATCCTTTCCTGAGACCTAAATTAGTGAGATGAACGCAGATATGTTCATGCTGTGAGCACTAAGAAGACAAGAAAACGTAGTGTGTGAGTGTCTATACATGTGTAGAAAGTGTGTGTGTGAGTGTAGCGTATGTATGTGTGTGTGTGTTTGTTTGTAGCATATGTATGTGTGTGTGCATAGCATATATATGTGTGTTTGCGTGTTGCGCATATATGTATGTATGTATATGTGTGTGTCTGTGTTGTGTATGTATTGCATATGTATTTAGGTAGGTGTTGTGTATGTATGTATATATGTATGTGTGTGTGTGTGTGTCGTGTAAGTATGTAGCAATTTTTTGTAGCTTTTATATGTGTGTGTGCATAGCATTTTTATGTATGTGTGTGTCCGTGTGTGTGTGTGCGTGGCATATGTATGTGTGTGTGTGTGTTTTGCATATGTATGTATGTTTGTATGTATTTATATATGTGTGTGTGTGTGTCTGGGTTTCCTATATAGAGAGGGTGTGAAGCCGCACTGTTTGAGTTCCTGAAGCCTTCCAGGAGGCCGATGCTCTACTGCTTGTCTCAGATTATGTTCCATTCAGGCTTTGCTGAATTGTGCAACTGCACCTGTGCTTCCACAGACCATCATACATTATACATCCAAGCTAAAACAAATACGTCCACGGTAATACAAGAGAAGGGAAAATTATTATTACTGCAACATTAACGCAAATGTAACAAGAGTTTATTCCAATTTACCTTGTATCTAGGGTCATTGCCAATTTTATCAGTGGGTATTTACAGTGACAAAACTTGGGTGACAATCTAAAGATATGAAGCACTAATGTTTACATGTGTTTTACATTTATTTTGTATTACATGAATACAGGTAATTCTGCGTAATCTGTACATTTCGCATCCTAGAGAAATAATCTGTCATATTATCAACATAATACCAAATGCAACATATTAGTATGTCTTTTATTATCAATACTATATAAAATTAAGTAAATTAAATCTTAATGTCCATGGCTAAATTTGCATTTATGCTGATAAGGTAGGGATTTAGGCCTGTCCCTCACTTTGAAAGTTATTTTTCAGCAGGTCTTCTTAATTGCAAATAGTTGAAAAAATGATGAAATTCTCACATTTGTATGTTGTTCTAAAAGTAATCTCATTGTTAAGCAATGTTTTTAGCAAGAAAACACGTAATCTCTATCAAAATTAAATCAGTGTCCCCTGATTTCAAGTCAACCCTGTTACTGACACAAAAAACTATTTTAAAAAATGGCACCCTCCAGCAGTGACATCAATTACAGGAATTTACATAATTTACAGGAAGATTTCCAACATTTAAAACACAATTATGTTTTTCTCTTCTATAATGTAGAATTTTGTTTTTTATGAGATTGTTGGGTTGGGGAAATCATACTGCGTCATTACCAAATTTTAACATATTAATTAGAATAATATATTTGTATCTTGATATTTACCATATCTATAAGTAATATCCTTTCAAGCTGTATGATATCTGCTCTTGAACATTAGCTAACTATAGGCAAATTATCTTGAAATCGTCAACCCTGTTACTGTCAGTCCTGTTACTTTTCTATGATCCATCCATTTTCTACCCCTTTATCCCGGAGGAAACCCATGCGGTCACGGGGAAAACATGCTAACTCCACACAGACAGACCCTGCGCCTGACCCGGGAATACAATTAAAAAACAAAAAGCCTGAGATGGCACCATCAATTTGTTGTCACTTTAGGAGGTCTTCTTTCCAGAGATATAAAAAAATGAGAAAAAAGATTTTCAAAGTTGAAAATGTACTGATTTCGTGGAATAACCTTTACATGTGTTTTATGTTTCGTTTACATTGGCAAGTTTCTTTAAAAGTTTGACTCACACCTGCATGTGAACACACACACACACACAAACTGTAATTTTTATGAACACTTTTCAAAGTCTCATAAGCAGACCACCATCCATCTTAAATTTCAAAATATCCTTTAGAACTTTAATCGTTCAAAATATCTTAATTTAGTCTAATTATATGTACTGTCAAAATAAAGGAAATAAATTTTACAGTATTTGTTTTATATTTCATAGCCTTTTTTTCGACACCCCATCCCCAAAGCATTTGGTCAAACACTAAACACACACACACACATATATATCTGTTCACAGCAATGACTGACCATATGTCATAATGAACAACAGACGCTGTTTTTTGCTGTACAAACACATTACAAAGGTCAGGATCGGTGTGTTATGTAATTTGTGTCTGACTTTTCAGAGAGGGAGAGAGAGAGAGAGAGAGAGAGAGAGAGAGAGAGAGAGAGAGAGAGAGAGAGGTAGGGAGGGATGTGTAGTGTGGCAAAGTTCAAACTCCTGACACTCTGTCTGCAGTGTATACACACTCCTGGACTTGGCTCAGAGATAAACATCTGAGTTAACGTGAACTTTCCCAGATTGCTGACACAGCAATTAACCAGACACACAGGCCTGTCTCTATTGATTATATTAGTAATCAAGTAATAATTTTAATGATTTAGCAAGGCCATAAAACAAACATGGACTTAACTATTTAAAAACATAAAAGGGTGTGTATATCAGACTTTTTCCTGCTGTAAGAGCAAGAGCAAGTATCTCAAAAATATGCATTACCATCATGCACCTCACTTCCAACTGATAACTGCCCATTCATCAAATTTTAACTGATTATTAACCATGTTTAACTAAGTTTAATCCAGCTTTAAACAAAGTCACACTTTCTGAGGATTTACCCTGATTTTGAGGTGAGTCCACAGCACGGAGGCTTTATCATATTCTTCACATGGTTGATGCTTTTTACCACTGTAACACCCCTATAACCGGCAGCATTATCCACATCCAAATGTACTTCTAGGAATTCATCACCCATTGATTACAATCTAAGTCAGTGAGTGAAGAGAAACATTGGCTAAGGCAGTTAATATGTGTCTCTGTGTGTTAACAGCTGATGAGGGAGGAAGGATATTTGGTGCTGTGTTTCCACAACAGGACAGAGACATTAGCCCACTGCCCAGCCCATCCAGGCGAGGGTGGAACCGAAGAGCTGGCAGTGATGCTTATCAGCTGACTGCAGCAGCCGGAACAGCATGCTAACACTCTCTCTCTCATTTTTTCCACTCTCTCTCTCACTCTCTCTCTCTTGCTCTCTCTCTCTCTTCCCCCCGAGGCTCAGGTCACCTCTGGGATCCCTCACTAATAGCCACTGAGCCAAAATAGCAGTGCTGATCTACTGATCCTCGCCTGCCCGGTAAATAAGAGCCTCCACTCGGCCCAATTGGCTCTGCTTATGGTAGATTAGTGAGCCAGCCGGGAGGATTATACTGGTAACCACATCTTGGCTGGACTACAAGTACCATTAGCAAGAGTGAGGGAAGATGGGAGGATGTGATCAGGTGAGACTAAAGATAAAATCGTGGGGTGTAAAGTTGAGACTTAGCAAGTTCTTTTGTGCGTGATATCCTACTGACCTGCCATAAGCAAAACGTCTGTCTTTGTGATGATCTCCGAATGTGTCCCAGAGTCTGAGGGAAACACTGACTTCATCCACTACATCCCTTGATCTTTCCAACACCTAGAGATAAAAGACGTCACCATTAGTGCTTCAGTTTATCACCTCGCAAAAAGAAGGATGTTTATGCTTATGAATGTGGAGCCATTATCTCAAGAAGTATGCTTTTATTACCATGTTTAATAGCAGATTAACATTCACAAAATGCCTTGTTCTACAGTGTTGTGTTGGTTCAATGTATTTTCGACACAGAAAATATAAGGAAAGTCAGAAAATGTGCCTATAGATGTGTGATGTGTGCATATAGACACACACACACACTCACACACACAAACACACAAACACACCCACCCACAAACACACACACACACAGAAATGTATATATTTACGCTGGGAAATGATTACAATTATTACAAATCATAATTAATCGCATGGTTTTCTGTGATTAATCACATTTTAATATGTTAAATTCAATAATTAATTCAGAAATGGTGTATCACACTTTTTTAGTATATGAACAAAAAGTGCAATTACATTTGGTTTGCAAACACTTTAAACAAATAAGGAGCTTTTTCACAGCAATTTTCCTGTAACACAAAGACACAGTTACAGTTCTATTACTTCTCAACTTAAACATTAGTGTGAAATATAAAACCAATGCTATTTACACCTGCCAGGGCAATCAGGTTTTATCCAGTTGGGGACCAACTCCATTTGAAAGTCTATGTATCTGAATGCAAAGTCATTAAAGTTAATGTAATGGTCAGGCGTCTTATTAATTTTGTGCATGCAGCACTCTATCTCTCAGCTGGTTTTCAGCAGGACAACCAGCATAGATATAGAATATATGTTAATAATGTGTCAACGTTCCCAGTGCATATATATATATGGGTATGTTTTAAATATATATGAAAATAGATTTGCTAAACGCTGAAAAGAATTAGCAAATACTTGACATGTGCAGGGCTTTGCATTGCAACAGTTATGCTAGTTGTCCTTGTCCTTGCTTCTTTCCATATTAAGCTTTATGATGATAGTAGATAGAACAATTAATTATGTACAAAAAGCACTCCTTAATTTGTCAGATTAAAAAAATAAGCGCAAATTGTGGATGAAAGGCTGAGGGCCTTGGATTTCATGGCGGCAATAAAAGTTAAGCAGCCAGAATTGTGTCTACGTTTAATCTTTGATGTAAATAATACTTAATAATAATGTTTTAATCTAATTTTAGTCAAATAATTCTGAATAATTTCTAAAATAACTGTTCTCCTTTGGCAGACCACTGTTTAATTATTCAAACAAATCTTTGTCCTACTTTTGAGAAAATTCTTATTTTTTGGCTGATGAACCAAGTGCTTGTTTTATGTACTAGGTCTCATAATAATAGCAACATATTATATTTATGTACATTCCCAATATGTTGTGCAGAATATATACATTACAAAAAAACAGGCCTACCCACCTCCTGGCACACACGGTACTGGTCGATCGCCCAAACGGTTGGCACGTGGGTGGCGAGCAGCTGGTACTGGGTGAGGGTGGCATTGCAGGCGCGGGCACAGATAAGGCGGGTCTTACCTACCGCATTATCACCCACCACCACACACTTTATGGTCTCCACATTAGGCCTTTCATAATCTGTGTCTATATCCATGGAGAGGGCCCTGAAGAGAGGGGGAGGGAGGGAGGGAGGAAGAGAGAGAGAGAGAGAGAGAGAGTGAGAGAGAGAGAGAGAGAGAGAGAGAGAGAGAGAGACAGAGAGAGAGAGAGAAAAGCTGAGACAGAGAGAGAGAGAGCGAGAGACAGAGAGAGAGACAGAGAGAGAGAGGCAGAGAGAGAGAGAGAGAGAGAGTGAGTTATCATGTATGTCAGGATATACAATACATTCTCTACTGATTGTCCATAAAGTTCACATGTATTGACTAAAAACAAAAATTAAAAGCTGAAGACTTCCTTTCCACCAAATGTTTACCATCTTAAACCCCCAATCTCAATTAGGGTGCTATTTCTATCAAACACTAAACAGTTCAGAGAACTGAGCACTTGCTCGTACACCCTTCCAATGGTTTCGAGTTCAAAAGCAAGCCTCCCCTGTGTTTTTGCAGAGCGACAGAATGGCTACCTGAGGATCTGTGAGAGCTGAGGTTGCTAGCAGAGAGCAAAGCCCAGTGGCAGAGTTTATTTTGGAAAAGTGCGCCTGGCTCCCATCTGCTACAGCAGATTACAAGAAAGCCTGTGCTTTAGTGCACACACTACCATACCCATAAACAGTCAGGCATTCATCCACACAAGGCTGCATTTCATTGTACAAGGGAAGCTAAAAAAACAAACATTTTTTAAGGATGTTCTCAGAATTGACTACTGAGCAGCATGTGTGTCAGTACATACTGCTGTAACTCGATATCCATGACAACAAACAAAAAAAAGCCCTTTGCAGGCTGTACCGTGATTAAGCCTTGAAAGCTGGTCAGCATTCTTTTACGTAAAAGAAAAAGACGGAAGAGGTTTCCAAGGTGTCTGCAGAAGGAACTGGCTATGCCGAGTCAAAATGAGTAGGCTAAACATACTTGCAGGAGACGGTTGGAGGTTGAGTAGATGTGGTTTCGAAGACAAGATGTAAGCATGGTGATAGAAGACTCGCAAGACAAATTCAAATGAATTTGGCACATTATTACATTCTGATTTCCTTTGAATTGTAGAGTGGCATCAACAGTGGCACCACTGTTATTACAAATTTCATCGTCCACATGGTTGGCCGAATGTTCAGGGATTTGTCTCTTTGCACTGATCAAAGTTTGCCCTCAGAGTAGTTAGATTGTGTGTCTAACATAGATCAGAAAGTGGAATTTCAGCTTCAATTTCAATGTTCAATTGTGTTTTCTATCATTATTTTAAAAAGCAACATTTTTTGCTGCCTTTACTGATGGATGATCTTTTATCGTTTCTGAGT
>JBBMFX010000037.1:8576195-8592888 GCA_037832545.1 Rhabdalestes septentrionalis | reverse complement strand
TCCTGTCACGATGACGGAGTCATGGAAACGAAGCTTCTGCAGCACCTTCTGTACCTTCTCCTCCCCTTTCCCTCCACTTTAAGCCTCTTTAGCCTTCAAATTCTGCACATGCACATGCTGTTGGTGTGTGTATGTGTGTCAGTGTGTGTGTGTGAGTGTGTATTAGTGTAAAAAGGGGGTCCAATGTAAGTGTTATTGTTTCCACAGCTGATTTCGTATCGAGACACGCCCCTCCGTCTCTCCTCGTCACGTCGACAAAGCCACGCCCAGGATTTATGATGTCAAATGCACTGTAGCCAATCACGTGGCGAGATTCAGCCCCCCCACGTCTCCCGGGAGAGTCTGGAGCTCAGGTTAACCCACGGCGTGCCGATAGCGTGTGCACACGCTCCTGTTACAAAACAGTGATATTTTGGGACGCTTCTACTTTTAATGCACTTCTACTTTCGGCTGCTCCCGATTAGAGATAAGATCAACCGTCTTAACCTCCTCCTCTCAACATCTTCTTCTCTCACACCAATTGCCTGCACCTCCTCCCTCACCACATCCATAAACCTTCTATTAGACCTAACTCTTCTTCTCTTCCCTGCAGCTCCATCCTCAATATCCTTCACCCAACACACTCAGAGTATGTCCTCAGCATCCTCCTCCTAACACAATCAGTCTCACAACTGTCCTGTACACCTGTGCTTATAATACACACATAAACACTTTAATACACACAACAAAACACACATTAACACTTAGTTTCATTATTATCATAAAATATTAAATATTCTGCTGCATATGAAGCATGCACCTCTGCAGAAAAAGAGACAGAGGGAACTGTCTGCAGTTACAGACAGAAGATTCCTCCCAGAAAGGGTGCTAGTTTCAAAAGGAACCTTTTTTGTAACCTTAAAAAAGAGATAATAGGAAGACCACCTTCCTTGCAAAATAGAGGATTTATATATTTTCTGGGATAGCAAACACTTCATGGTACCCTACTATTTAAAGCAGTGCAGGTTAAGAACACTGACCTCTACTGGTCCGTCTGCACAGAATGTTCCCAATGTGAAATGACTGGTTTCACGCTTTTCAGTTATTAAACAAACCCAACAGATATCTCATTTGTAAATCACAGGCACCGTTTTTAGCGTAAAAAAAAGAAAAAACTGAAAAAAAAAGTCTGTGTTTAAAAGGCTCGCTGTTAAGGCAGCGTGATCAGGCGTGAAGTCATAGCCTGGAGAGAGTGGCAGCGGTGTCAGTCTCAGGCTTGTTCCCACACTTCAGTCAATGCAAGCCTTTCTGTCGTCCAAAAGGAGCCCAGCTGGACACTAGAACGCATGGCAGTGCCAGTGCAGCAGCGGGTCCTGAGAAAGTGAGCCCCCCTTGGCCTTCTGGCAAGCCTGACTGAATAGAATGAGGGAGGGGGATCAGGACCGGGGGGTCAGAACAGGGCATGGGTATCGGAGTGAGCATGCGTGTAAGAAATTTAGAACCGTCTATAAAAAGTGGTTCAGTTATGTGGGATCTGCTTTGATATATGTCACAGTCTGTTAAACTGGGCCACACAGGCACGGCAGGCAGAGAGGCAAATTAGTCTGCGAGCTGAGCTCCGTCTGGACGGATAAATGGCGGGCCTGGGAACCATTAAGAGACGTCTTCTCCGATGCTGGGCTGCGTTTATTATTATGCCACAGTGCAGACAGCAGGTTGTGGACATGCATGCACACACATACATATCTGCAACATCTAAAAAAAACCTGTCCCTCGACTGCATATACGCACTCAAACACACCCCCTCTGGTATCTGTTACATCCATAAATCCCCTCCCAGCCCCTTCACCCCCAAACAAATGCACACACACAAACACATCATCAGCCAATTCGCTACTCCGGGCTCCCCAGGCACAGAAGGGGCAGGCAGGCCGATGGCAGAGTTGTTGGCTAAATTGGGCTTGGCCCCTGCTGGGCACTTAGCTATTCCTGATCCTGATCCACTGACCCCAGAGCAGCCACAGAACGCAGCTATCCAAGCAGCGCCTCCTCATACCTCCTCCTTTTCATGATGTATTAATATTGTCCTTAACAGCCTGTAATCCAGTGATTCTCAAAGAATTCTTTAAGGTCCCCTGAAACGGTCCACGTTCTTGCTCTGCCCCAGCTCCTAACATCACTGTACCAGGCATTCAGTCCTCTTAATGGCTTGTTCAGGTGTGTTGTAAGACAGACAGAGACAGGAAACAGTTATCAGTGATAACACTGGACAATTTTCTGGCACTGAGAAAAATATAATACAATTCTCCTGTGGCTGGGCTATAGTATAACTAGGAGATGTTTGTGGCTGTTTTTGTTCAGAGTGGTGGGGTTACAAGAATGGCGGTGGCCTGGTGGTTAAGATACTTGCCTCTAGGCCAAGAGGCCATGAATATGAATCCTACCTTCAGAATGCAACCAGTGTGTTCCTGAGCAAGACCCTTAACCCCAGTTGCTCCAGGGAAACTGCCCCCTGTAGTTAGGGAACGGATGTCGCTTTGGATAATATTGCCGGATGAATTCCGTAAATGTAACTTACAGGGTGGTCTTCTAGTTGGCTAAGAAGTCTTATTTGATCTGAAGTTCAGTTCGATTAGCTACATACCTAACGCTCATAGGTGGAACTGAATAAGAAATACATTGTGCACATTTTTTTTGAATAACTGATTTATTAATGAGTTAGTTAATAAATTAAATATGGAATTTGTTTATTTAAAATATCAACTAAATATTTGTGTACTACTCAGTAACTTTCAGTCAGACTATTTCACACAAGTAGGTCAATGCATTTGGTAAATTGGGGATCTCGAATTCGGCGAGGTCATGTGAGGCAGGTTCTGTACCGTAGCACTGGGTCAGGAGACATGCGATAGGCCTGGAATGTGTACGGCTGTTAGCGCGCCCCACACCTCTGCTGCCGTGTCATGCGTGCTAATTGCCAGTGTCACAGTGAGAGGGGAGAGGTTTTGGCCCTGTGGCACAGACATATCAGCACATGCTTCTCAAAGCACACACGGGAGGCCGAGATACGGGGAATAGGAAGAGGGTTCTTGATATTGGGTGCATGGAGCTACCCATGTGAGCAGCTTGTGTGTGTGTGGGGGGGCATGTGTGTGTACTAAACACCCGAATGAGATAAGACAAACAAAACAGCAGAGATAAATGAGGGAACCGCGGAATAGGGCAGGAATGCAGGAAATGGCCCTCAGAGGGCTAAGGAATGAGGACCAAGTGAGGCATGGAACTGAAAGATGAGTGAGGACGAGGAAACGGGAGAAATATTTGGAGAGTGCAGAGTGAAAAGGTGACAGCAGAGGGTGTGGAGTGACGAGGGAAGGAGCGTCAGTGGGGAGTGGAGGGAGAGAGAGAAGAGCAGGAGAAAAGCTGCAAATCCATGGTGATCTACATTGAAGAATTGAGGGAGGAGCACAGAAGGCAATGGGGCAAATCCATAAGGAGAAAGAGAGGAAGGCGCGAGATAAACTCGATGTTTTCTCCTGATTTTAACTCAGGATGACTAAGGCTTTTTATCTATGATCAGTTTCAAGCTCTGCATGTATGTCAGGACAGTACACACAGGACAGGCTCACTCTCTGTGAACGCAATCTACTTACTGTTCCGATGCAATCATGACATAGAACACTATGCTGTATAGTTGTTTTCATGCTCTCTTTGTAACTTGGTTATAATTGGTGCCATTATTACACAGCATTAATCCTAAAAGAGTACCAAAAAAATGTATGGAATAAACTGAGATGCTTTAGGTCTGGTAGGGCTGGCCCAAATAGTTCAAATACTCCAGTAATAGTTTGTAATACTGGTATCCATTTCCATATTTAGTCCCTATCTGTTTCCCCTTTTAAGATGTAAAGGAAAAATTCCAGCAAAACTGTGCTAAAGTCAGCAAAAGAACAGAAAGTTACGTCTTAAGAGATATGTCTTACTTTCTCTTTGTTGCTGTCTTGGTTAGCACAAGGCCAGTCAGACTCCAGACAGACTTATTTAATAAAGGTTAAGAGATCAAAACTGGAACCTTATTTTAAAACAAGCTATAAACTGAGTGAACAAAAGCACAAAAATGTGGTTAAATATAAAGCACTAAATACACGGTGCTTTATATTGAACCATTTGCATAAATAGCCCCATACTTGCTTTAAAGCATACTGAGTTGACATTGTATCTATAAAAAGTGTGTATAAAATTTAGGCATAAGGGTGATTCCTACTACTGTATAACTGTTAAGTGTAGGTTTGACCATTTTTGCTGTCCCAGCCTACCATTGTGTTTCTTATGATGACGGTTGTTGAAATGCAGTAATAGAGTAAGTGTTGCAATACACCAAATTAATAAAGGCGATGTAATTATTCACACACTCACAACCTAAATGTAGGCCTTACAAATAATGACAATAGCAGGTGACACATTTATTGAAAAAGGTCGAAAACAAAAGCTCTTCCTAGTATAACATGCAGTTAAATAGCATTGAGTGCTGTATGTTCATTTACAGCTGGGTCAGATTTCAGTTAGATATTCTCTACTTGCAGTACAAGCAGGTGAGGATAAAGTTATAGGGCACTACTACATGACCACTACCAGAATGTAAACTGTAACAGTGATCAAATGTTCTTTTTAGAATGATCACATTGTTGTGTTTAATCATGTGTTATCAGTCTCAGAAGCTACCAAGCAGTCCATCAAACCTCACTCAGTTTAGTCTTGTTATAGATCAGACCAAGAAAGCAAGTCCATTCCAGATTACTTGACAAAACAGAACAGTTTGAGGCGAGTGTGTAGTAATTTAGCATGCAGCTTCCACAGTGCTAATTGGTGGGGTGCAAGCATTTATTACTTGTGAGCAAATTTAAGAGGCTCGACAAACAACATTGCTGACTGACAACATTTCAGGTATGGAAAAAAATATTGTGTATTTCTGCCTAAATATTACTGTACGTATGAATCCTGCATGTTTCCTCAGGGCCTTATTACTTTTATGTCATCCGGCCAAGCTTGGAACCCATGTGTAGTGTGGATCATTATTTCCCCAGAGCGTTCGTCAGGGTTGGAGAACCTTGTGTTGCTGAAATGGGTGTGAGTGCATGCAGCCTAGCAGTGGGTTAGATGTGTTGTGGAAAAGTGCCTTTGGCCTCAGAGATATGAAGCAGGTCCCCGAGAGGACTGTCAGCACACACACACACACACACACACACACACACACGCTCACGACTGTAGCAAACAAAACATCTTGCTCACTGTCTAAAACATAGACTCCAATTCATGGAGTCCCTGGCTGCAGACCTCCCTCTCTAGTTCTGATCTTCAGATCCCAAGTGCACTTGGACTTGGATAAAATCTCCTGAGAATGGCTCAGTGGAGAAAGCGGTCTGGCTGTGGTTCATTCAGCTCCAGTTCTTCTGTGACGGACATGGACTGATCTCTGTGGAGAACAGTGATTTAGGTTCAATCCTAAACATTACTTTTACATTAACTGCATTTAGCAGATGCTTTTATCCTAAGCGATTTCCATTCCTTAACTACAGGGGGCAGTCTCTCTGGAGCAACTTGGGTTGAAGGGTCTTGCTCAGGAACCCAGTTTGCTTAAGGAGGGATTTGAACCCATGACCCTCTTGTTCCAGAGGCAAGTATACTACACAGTTGCCAAACATTAACTGATAGTCTTCAGATGACCTGGTACGGGGGCTCCAGAGCATCCATATCCTGCATATTTCGGTTTTTTTTCCAGCTCCAAAATGCCTGACTAAACGAATACATTGAATGAGCCTTATATGTGGGCCTCATATTTAGCCCACACACCCGTAAGTACATAACGTACATATTACTTACAGTTCAGGGCGGCACCTACAGTTACAGGTCATGTCATACCCACTCTGATGGAAATGTCAATTCTCAGATCAGTTGACGCAGGAACCTGCACGCATTAGATAATGCTCTCCACAGGATATCCCCCTGTGGATGAACATGAGGCTTTTTAAGCACAGCCCACTAAAGTGAAGAGGCTAATCTCATTAAGGCTTGACCTAGCTGCTCCAGTGCCACGGCTTAATCACAGGACTACGCTACGCCTGAGTACCTGATCATCTGATTCACAGCTCTAGCCTCTCTCCAGAGAATGGCAGATTTGGCTATGAGTTCTGAGGTTCTACAGGTGACAATTAGGGTTACATAATATTCAATTTATTAATGTATTACTGCGATTTTTACATTTGCAATAGTGACACTGCAGAGGGCTAAAATTTATTAAGCATTGGAACCACTTCTCAGTTTTTCCAGATTCGTTTCTACACATGTTGATAAATGAAGGCCTTCACGATATGAATCAAATGTACATGCTTTCACATGGAAACACTGTTGAGCAATTGATCGGTTTAACTGTTGTTCTTAATGTGAGGTATAGCACATATATATCAGTATTTCACCCTTTATTGTGTTGGATACCAAGCCATAACATAATGCTGGTTATTTCAATCAGAAAGAAGACACTCTAGTTTATGAGGAAAGACTCCACAACCCAAGGCTCATCAGTGCCAGTGGCGTAAAAAACATGTCATAAAAAAATGCCCCACTTAAAAAAGCATGATGTGGCCTGATGTAATTTCTTTTTTGAGCACCATGTGACAGAGCGCTGCATGCACTGGACAGTCACGGTCAAGACTGGGGCTGTTTTCAAACCTTTCTGGTTTATCTGGTTACTTAAGGGCACCAATCAAGTCAACACGGGCAGAGAAAACTGATCCCAAATCAGTCTAGAGAAGCTATACTCATCAATCTCTGCTCTGAGACACATCCCTGCTTCACCAGGCCATTACCAGGCATTTGCACTTGTGTGTAAGTTGTAGGAATGTTGGAATGTTCTTAACCCCTCAGAGCTTCAGATAAATCTCCACAGGCCCTCATACTTCGATGTGTAAACACTTCAGACTAGAATAGCAACAGGAGAGCTGGGTGAACAAGCTAAGGGAAACAAACTTAAGAAAACAAGGACGGATCATTTGTTATCTTCCGATCAGATATTTGCTGATAACGGTTTGAAAGATGAAAGTAATATCTTGCTGTGAAAAAGCATTTGCCTCCCAAACTGCAGGCCTCAATCCTCACACACTTCTCTAACTAAGTGGCTTCAAACAGATACTCGTGTGTGGTACGACACCGATATGTATAACAATATGGCTGTCACTAGTGTGTAATCTGTTTAGTCACATGATTTACTTTTGTTAGTTTAGGACACATAACAGTATGTCAGTTAGATTTTTCGCATGCCGTTCGAGACTTTGGAGCCAGATGTAGCGTTAATGAGCATGTCGCTCCTTGCACAAAGCAACGTCTATGCTTATTTGAAAGAAGAAAATAAAAAGTCCAGAGACAAGGAGGATATGGAGAGGGTGCAGAAGGAGGGGTTGGACAGGACAAATAGGCTGATCAAATACAAAGCCCTGCCAAGCCAAACACCTCTGGAGCTCCGGCTGAAGGCGCAGCAGGCCAAGCCGGGATCAGGCCGTCCTCCGCAGGGGGAGCGTGGGAGTGCAGCACACAGCCCTGCCTTTCTTCTGAGCTGTGCAGAACTTGGACCCAGAGAGAGACGATACATAGGCTGAGAGGTCAGCAATGTGGCAACATGTGATTAAAATGATTAAAGTATATTGAACAATGCACCAAAAACAAGACTACTATAGATTTGATCTATAAACAACAACTAGTGCATAATAACTGCAATAAAACTGCATAGTGTTAACTAGCTAAATGGATGTCAGTCCTTATTGCCATTATTCTTGCACCTTTTCACATAAAAAAAAGAAAACAGGATTGTGAAAATAACACTATACTCATTATTTTTTTTAATTATTGTCATTTTTAATGTGGCACAGTTTTGCTGGTGCTTTTGTCCACCCACAGTTTCAGGTCAAAATGTGAAGTATGATTGTGATTAGATTTTTTTGGTCAATCACCCAAACTTACACATACCACACACTGACAAATAACTATGCACCAGTTGTAGCTCCCTGAACGCTCTTATAGGTCTTCGTAGGCTGGAGAATGCACAGAGATTTCTAGGCCCTGGACAAAAGAAGAGGAGGCCACTGTTTAAGTCGGGTCCAGTATTTTTCAGTCACATTCTTTTCTGTGTTGGTCCCTTTCTCTCTCTTTCTCTCTCGCTCTGTCTCTGTACGCATCTGACTCCGTCTCCCTTGGGATAGGGGCTTTCAGTGCAAACAGGAAGGGGCTTTGTTGGGATCGCTGTGGAGTGTTGACTGGGTGATGCTGTAACTGCTTTGGTATGCATCGCCATACTCTGTTAAAATATGTGGAGGAGAAACATGCAAAAGAGAAACAGACTTTTAAATACAAGCCACATATGCATGTATCTTGCGGTCGAATCAAAGCCTTCTCATTTTTTTATATTTACACCATTTGTTTGAATATGCTAGTTGCTATTTATGCTGTGTCTAAATTAATAAATGGAAAGTTAATAATATTTGAAAATTAATAATAGTTTTCCTTCTCCTGTAAAGTTACCATTACACCCACACACCCACACACCCACACCCGTACACACACACACACACACACACACACAAACACTGCTACCCTGTACAACATTTCAAGGGTCAACTCCAAAAAGCAATGGAAAAATCTATACTGGTGTCAGCTTTATGTCTGCACAGTGTGCTGCCATGAGCCAGTTCTTAATGCGATTGCGTCATTTGCATCACAGTGATAACGGTTTTATCTGTGATGGAAATAACAAGAACACTGGTGGCCGGGATTAAATGTGTTCTTTATGAGAACAAACTATTTTCACAGGTTGTCTGTAGAGCACCACAAAGACAACATGGTGTTACTGTACTATTACATTACAAAGGACACTTTACTATGGCTGGTTTTGGTGGACACTCCTGGCACATTACGAAAATTCAGCATTTATTTATACAATGATCAACGGACTTCTCACAACAAAACTGATTACCAAATGTGAAAGATTTATTTCAGCACCATAACTAAACTACTAGCCCTCTACTAATAGCACACAAGCAAACACCTGCCACCTAAGTTCTATTTTAAGGGGAAAAAATTCGTAGAAAACATTCCATTGTAGTCATGGGAACGTCTTAGGACAATAATAAGAGGAAGTTTTTGGAAGTATTATAAATAAAAAACAAAGCCACAAAAGGCAACTCGCAGCTTGAAGCAGTCGGCCAGGCAACATCTGAGCTAGCACATAGGAGCTGTGGTTCAGGGTTCCCCTGATGACTCACATGGCGTGTCAGCACAGTTGCATCAGTGTTTTATATTTTACAGTCTGGTGAGGCCTGCGAGGCCTGTAATTTCCACTTCCAAAAAAGACGTTTCATTGTAATTACATTAGGGTAATATTTACGCTCTAGCACGGGGCTAGTGGTGGCTCCACAGGTGGTCCACACTGCAAACAGTAGGCTTGGACCGAATTCAGACCGAAGGAATGAATTTCCAGCATACGCTGGGTCTAAACAAGCCTGATTTATGGCAATGTGTCAAAGTGCTGCTTACTAATTATGTCAAATGATGATCAGTAGTCAAAACTTGTTCTATCAGTTGGGTAAGACTGTCATGAAGGAAAGTGATGTCCTTTCATGTACCAGGGAGGGGGGAGTGCCCTGTCTCTTAAATACAGAATAAAAATACTTTTCTTTGTTTGAACCACTGTTTCCACAATATTCTCTACCCTTTTTTGTCCCTCAGCACACACACACACACATACACACACACACACACACACAAACACACACACGCATAGGGGAGTTGTTAATGTCGCTTCTTAATTCTAATTTAATGAGTCCCACACCTTCCTAAATAAGCCTCCTGAAAATGTATTAAAACACAGTTGGGAATTTCTACACTCTCGACTCGTGATTTTCAGATGTAGGCCTTACAAAACACATGGTACCAAACAACCAAGTGAAACAAAAGTCATTTTTCTCTATACATTTTACTAAAATCGCGACTGACCTAAAAAAAACCCTGGGCTGATGGTGATTTTGCGGTGTTTCAGTGGAGATGTTGTGTTCACTCGTCGTGTTGATTTTGGATCTGGTTCCTCTCTCTCCCACTGACCTTACGTAAGCACTGCAAGTCCAAAACTAGATACTTGATCTCAGGCACTGTCTATTCCCTGAAAGTGTCATGCAAGCTGCTCCTCCATGCTGTGTTTCTGGGTCAGTATCAACTATCAGTACCCTATCAGGAGGAGTGGAGGATGAACTCCTGCAAACACCTCACCACAGAGGAAGAAGCTATCTCAGTGGGTAAAAAGCCTTGAAAGGCACTCACATGCCAAGAGGATGAACCGTCCTCGGTAGAAAAAACAGGTTCTCGATCTGTGCAGCCTGTTTTCCTGCACAACCCAATCACTCCCATCCCCTGAGAAGCAGTTGGAACATTTTTAAATACTAATAGCTTTAAAGCATTTAGTTTCATTTTGCTGCTTTACCTGATGTGGATTTCAATCTGACTGTTTTCTATTTAATTTGGATGGTTGCATTGATTTTTTTCAGATTGAATTTTATTGACTTAATTATTATATTCATAATTACACAACCCTTTCAAGACCATCTCCCGAACTCAAGCAGTGGCCTAGTAAGTTAGGAAGACACCAAAGGTCAGGCACAGGTTCTTTGACTAAAGTAAACAGAAATGTGAACCAGAGCCAATGTATAATATGAACTTATGCGGAACATCAGTTAGCGACACTGAATACGTTTCATGATGCTGATGATGATGATTATGACAATGATTTCTAATAGTATTATGGCGAAGAATAGATATAATAACAAGCTTTGAAAATCTGTTCAGTGGGTCCTCAAGTTACAACAGTCTGGAGTAGGAGTGAGTTTAGAAAAATGTTTAGAGTACACTGTACACTTACACTGTAAGCCTCATACTAATGGAGTATGTGCGTGAACGTTAGGGAAGAATACGCAGTAACGTGGCGTATGGGTGAAGGAGTTTTCCTTATTACTTTTCCTTTTTCTGTGGTTTAGTTGTATATTTATGATTTTACAGCTGTCTTAGTATTCGCAAGTGACTGAGGCTGAGGTGTGTTCCACTTTCACCACAATTCAGGTTACATCGCTGTGGAAGGAACTGTTGTGTGTCATAATTCGAAGACTTCCTGTATTTAAGATTTGAAGGACAGTAATTTTTCAAATAATTTTGGTGGAGTTTGACTAATCCCTTCCTGATGAAATGGAGAGCTGCCTAAATAAACAATTATATCCTATATAAACTGTTCATCAAAGGCGTCCATAGCAAGTCTTGTTTTTTGTTATTTTGATATGGCAAAGTCTTGTGAAGTGCCCTGTGATGCTTTCACAAAACCCAGAACCCTGAAAGTAGATCCCAATAAAGAAGAACGGAGGACAGACGAATGAGCTCACACCCTTGAACAATAGAAGTTTGCGATGTTATATCCAGGACTACCCTTTTCAGTCAGCGGTTCCTAGGCTCTCCTGTGATTCATGGTACATTAAATCTAGATTTAGGTTTCAATCCAGGCCTTTCGTCATCTGTGTCTGCACACTCTATCCAAAGTCTATTTTCAATACCCTCTTTCATTCCTGCCTTAGAAATTGTTTACTGCTTCAATTAAAAGTCACGCCATGTTTTGTGGCCGTCCAGATACTTCTCAGTACTGCAACATTTTTGCCATGTTTAATTAAAGGAACACTTGAGCGATTTTTTGGCCTAATTATGTGATACGTGCTGCTTCAGTGCTTTATGGGTAATTATCACTGACAATAATTTTGTCACTTCCATGTACTTGGTAAAAAAAAAGCATTAAAATCTGTTGAAACATGCTAATGATAAAGGCCAGGGCTGGAGTATTGCTTTAATTTCACTGTTTCAGGTCTTCAGGTCATCTGTTCGGACTGCACAATCACAACATGTATGCTGGTGAACTGTGAATAATTAAGTGTACTAGCGAAAATGAGGCAATAAAAGCTCTTTATTTTCAACATGATAGCATAACGGGACACAGTTGGTGTGCACTGATTTATTTCAATCAATGTTGTCAATCTTGAAAAAAAAAAAAGAGGAGAGAGATATGCAGCAGCACTTTAAAAACCTTTGCTCTAGAAGGCTTGAGTTTGCCTAAAAAAGAATCAACAGGAGTTGTGCAACAGACTCCCCTATCGGCACTGTCACCATGGACCCCAGAACAAGCATTCAGACAGGCAGACACAAAAACACACAAACACACATTCCCCCGGCCAACTGGAGGGAGACAGCTGAAAGTGTACAGGCGCGGACAGCAAGTGTGGATAATGCAGCAGAGCTTATCACGTGTCAGGCCTCTACTATGTCTCAGCATCACACCTTCATATCCTCATGTCTCTCAACAACCTGGCAGGGGCTTGCTTTTCTCCACAGTGTCAATGTGTGTGTGTGTATCTGCGAGACCGGTACTTCATGCGTGTGATACTTTAGTGTTTTGGTGTGAATTGATATCTGTTTTCCATATTGTCTTTGATTTTACACAAAAGAACACAAAAGAACACTCCAAAATCCACATAATCCCACATATGAAAGCTTTTTATGACTTTAGTGAACTTCTCTCATTTTTAGAAATTCTGTTTCTGCATAACTCATAAACACATGCCTCTGGGTACTACTGCCTATTCCACCCCTACCCTGATCTTTTTTCATTTACTGCATAATTTATTTCACTGTTTTGTCCATGAAAATAATCTATTCTCACAGTGGTTGCCAGATAAATGAACAACCCTAAGACAGGAGGAACACCCAGCATATAAACACTAAACTGTGGCATAAACAAAGAAAACATGCTCCCACCCAACTGCCACTGCTAATACCCTGTAGTTATTATTACCTATACATTTCTTCTGTTATTGCTCAATATTTGCATTTCTTTCCTTTTAACTTGTCCCGCCCACACTTTTGTAGTCTTATATTTTCTTGAGGTGTTTTTGTTACTTGTGTTGCACCCTGATCCTGGAGGAATGTGCTTTTATTTTGCCGTGTACTGTGTATATGGTTGAGTGATGACTCCTACTTTGACCTCACTTGTTTTCAGATACATCTGTGCATTTAAGGTCTATAGCAGGAGAGCTCAACCCGGCTTCAGCAGATCTACCATTCTGAAGATTTCCAACCATGATCTACATCTCATCCAGCTACTGGGCTCTTTAGGAGCTTCTAAATACTAGAGCACACTGTAAGTTTAGAGATATCAGAGATGCAGATTTCTCAGAACAGGGTGAGGCCATGGCTTCAACAGATAGAAACTGACACTCAAAGAAGAAGGAACAGAAGAATCTACAGATGATTGTGTCATTTGGCTTATTTGTGTTGAAATTGTTAAAATTTACCCGAAACATCTAAATACCATTCGTAAACATGACAGTTCTCCAGTAATGGAGTGCGGTAGCCTTTTTCAATGCATTAGCAAAGGCTATGGGCAGTGTTTCAGCTTAAAAAAATTCTAGTATTATTTAGTTATGCCATTAGTTATACTAAGTGGATCAAACCTGTATTCAGAGACAAACTGTACTTCTGTGTTACAAAACTGAACACACCTACCTCTAACGTTCAGAAGCTGGTCATAAACTAGATTAGCCAGATCAGCTGTGTTAAATCAATGGTGTAGTGCTGCATAAAGACACACCCCTATAAGCAATTCAGATATAGAAAAACACAGTTCTTGATGAAGATAAGACCTTTCTATATCTGAACAAACACACATTCCCACAGCAATTAAGCAAATTAGAAATTTCAATTATGAGAGGTCTATTATACACTGCCCTTATGACGTTTCTTGTGTGCCTGCCTGTTCATTTCCAGTCAGCACTGATTTTACAGCATTACTACCTCAAATGTTGACTTCTGGTTCAAAACATAGAAAGGCGTTACTCTTTAATCCTCTAACACACTGCCTTATAATAAAATAACACAGTAGTATGGGACATTAAGTTCCAGTATGGGACATTAAGATGATCTCCTCGTTATTGCATTTGCACCATGTTTATGTGCATTTGTGGCATGTTGTCTTGATAAGCGTCAATCTGGTTCTTGCCATGGCTGTAAAGTTTGATTGTACATGGCAAATAAATAGTGAATTAAAAGTACACATGCAAACCGATGCTGGTTTCAGTAAGGAAACTGCTCGACTATGTTAAGAACAGCAACATGCAGAGGCCTTTGTCTTGCTTTCATTTCTCACGCTCATGCCTTTCTTCTTACGTCTTTACTTCTTTACTCTCTTGAAACATGTCTCATTAATAATTACCCCCTTGTTACCCCTCCTGTAACCATGTCTCCAACCCTTGTTCTCTTGTTCTATTTTGCATGCAGCTGCATCTTGATTCAGCCAAAGCACCCCCACCCTGACCCCATCCGCACCTTCTCTCCAGGAACCCCACTCCTCTTTCCTCGTCTCGCGTTCTCTTTCTTCTCTCTCCCTATCTCTCCATCCCTCTTTTCCCACCCCATCACCCATGCTGGCCTGGCCTCGCTTTCCCTTTGCACACGGGCTCTCCCTTTTCAAAAACAACAGAGGGGGCAGCCAAGAAAGAAGGGAACAGATAGAACACCCTACAATGGGCGTCTCTCTGGACTTTGCTTCATCATGAGCTTTTGTAATATATTTTTGTTTTAACCTGTGCGTGCAAGCATGCCGGACCATAATCATATATTTGGCATGTGTTTGTACAGTATGCAAGCTTTCTCTCCTTTTTTTGCATTTTTTTGTCTGTGTGTGGGTGTATTTCTAATTTAACTGTGACTGGGTTGATTTCAATGACAAGTTACTATGCAGATATCAGGCAACACCTCATGACACACACACTCACACATATTTTCCCCAGGGCATAAGGGTATGTAGTTTAAGGATAGATTGTGATATTGCTCAACATTCAGTGCCCCAGAGTCTTATAAGGTTCCCAGCTGTGTCGAGCTGGCCGGCTCCACTGAGCGCAAGAAGCCTGGAATGTTTGGAGTGCAAGCTCTCTGGAAAGCTCAAGTCACCAATAACAAACTTCACCAAGAAAAAGGAGATACAGAGGGGTGACGTGCAAGAGAGTCTATCAGGAGAATGATGCCTCATCCAAGCAGGGAGGCTTTTACATCCATGGACGGATCATTCAAAGCCTTTCAAAGTCTTCTGCTGAAAATGCAGGAAAAATTGCTCACCTGCCACTCGTTTATGTTTCAGATCATAGTGTCAGCATTGCTAAAAGTCCAGTTGCACATAACTTTTACCATCAACACAACTACAAACGTTCAGCTATGCCATTGTCATTCCACTTCTAGAATCTGCACATAAAGTTCTGAGTCACATAACAAACCCTAAAACGCTATATAGTTACAAAAATGATGAAAACCAAAATAGCGGGGCAAAGCAGAGAATGCTGCTTAGTCAGCTGTTAAACAACCCAGCAAGGAGACATTGTGTAAGATATCTGACTCCTAATAGCGCCCCTTGTGGACAATGCCCAGACTGCTAAAGACGAGTGAGCAAATGAGTTTTGAGCCAGTACCTTTGCATAAAAAAGAACAACACACTATAGCAAAGGAGTGGGAAATATACTAGTATTCAGTGTAATTGTGATAATAAACTACTTTTTATAATGGAGATCAACTGCATGCATTCATTACAAAGAGAATCCTGGTTGGGATTTGGGACACTGAAGTGCATTTATAGCTGTTTTGGTTTTGTTTTTGACTAGTAGTAACAACTATTGCACATTTTTACTCTTATATTTTTGCCTTATTGCGAAAAACATTATATGTGATTAATATTAAAAGGCTAAACATATCATTCTCTACTTTTAGCCAGTTCCACTCTGGTCCAAACAAGACCACTTGTAAGGGTCCCCACTGCCACTATGCTGGGAGCACAACTTTACATGTGGGAAGTGCCTCAGCTGAGCTCAACAGGCTCCCTGGACAGTGGGAAGCTGTTCAGCTGTGGCAGATGACACACCCACAGCTGCTGAGTTGGACCAGACAGTTGCAACAGTTACAGAATAGATCTGCGTCTTTAAGATTTTGCTGTACAAGTTTTACAAGCAGCTTGCTGGACGATCGGTCCACTTTAAATGAGGAGGGCTCTTACTCAAAGTTGACCCCCTTTTCGTGTGTAAAGAAACAGCCTGTCCCGACACCCCCGTCCCTCAGTCACGTCTCTAAAGACGATAAACGTCTGAAATTAGTTTTTCCATGCTTCACAAGCGCTTCTGCCTTTTGCACATTATGCAACCGGACCCACGTGTGAACTTGAAGAACAGAGGAGGCAAAAACAGAGAGCTAAATCTGGAGGGAAAAAGTTAGACAGACCTAAACCTACCTAGTGTCTCTCTCTGGGTCTCTCTTCTGGGAGGAATCCGTGTAGTTTTGGAGCCTTTTTCTGTCCCCTGTCACTCTCCTCTGGAAGAAAACAAGCCACGTTTGTCGTTCATACAGATCAACTAACTTTTCTCTCGGAGGTGGAGCTGGCAGGATCACCAGCAAGAGTCCTGAAGATCCACCACACGGCTGGCTGGGAGGCTGGCTCGAAAGAGAAGACGCTCGGAGGAATGCAATAACTGAGAAGAGAGAGAGAGGGGGAGAGAGAGAGAGAGAGAGAGAGAGAGAGAGAGAGAGAGAGAGAGAGAGAGAGAGAGAGAGA
>JBBMFX010000037.1:8560446-8576095 GCA_037832545.1 Rhabdalestes septentrionalis | reverse complement strand
GATTTAACATTTAGATTTAACATTTAAGATTTACATTTAGATTTAACATTTAGATTTAACATTTAACATTTAGATTTTGATTTAACATTTAAATTTAATATTTAACATTTAACATTTAGATTTTGATTTAACATTTAAATTTAATATTTAACATTTAACATTTAGATTTAGATTTAACATTTAGATTTAACATTTACATTTAGATTTAAGATTTAACAATTACGCAGCAAGAAAATGGACCAAAACCTAACACTTTTTAAAAAAAACACATTTAGCTCTAAATGTGTGAAATTGTGTGAACATTGTGCTAAATGATGAAAAAATGACACCTTTAAATTTGTGAAGCTGTTTTTACAAACGGCGACCCATACCAAACGTTCAGCATCACTAAATGATTAAGATGTAAACAAAGAGCAGTTCTCGGTTTAGAGACTCTGAGTCAGAATTGCTCACAGCAGTGATGATGGGAACCAGACATCTGAGAAGTGGATCCGTTTATGGTGGACAGGGGAATAAAACCTAATATCATCATTAACATTACAAATAAAAACTCAAAAAGCAGATATAGGTTCACTGGACATTTTGGATTGTTAATAAAAAGTCTATATTTATATATAGTCTATAATCTATATTTCTGTAGACAATGAGACCCCTGGTTCCATTCAGCACCAGAGTAAAGAAATCTAATCGTTGAGTTTCACTAGAATAAGCACATCATTTCACAGTAAACCACTCTGAATTAAATTGGAACCACTGAATGGTGCTGAAATATTGACAGATCAATGGAGCTGACTACCTATCCCCACATCTCCAGACTGGCTCTCCTGCTGTCCTGAAGTTGGGATATTAATTTTGATCAAATTATTTAATATTATATAGTAAGTGTTTTTGATAAAATTACACTGTATGGACAAAAATATTGGGACGCAGGTCGATTACGTCAACAGGAACTTTAACAGGGATTTAAAATCCATAGACTTTAATATAGAATTGGTCACCCTTTGCAGCTCCAACAGTTTTCCACTCTCCTTGGAAGTCTTTCCACAAGATTTTGGAGTTTCTGTGGGAATTTGTGCCCATTCATTCTGTAGAGCATTTATGAGATCAGGCTCTGATATTGGATGAGAAGACCTGACTCGCAATCTCAGTTCCAGGTCATGGTAAAGGTTGGATGTGGTAGAGATCAGGACTCTGTGTGGACCAGTCAAGTTCTTCCACACTGAACTCCTCCAGCCACGTCTTTATGGAGCTCGTAATGTGCACTAAGGTACATTCATGCTGGAACAGAGAAAGTTCTTCCCTAAACTGGGTCCACAAAGTAGGAAGCATGGCGTTGTCCTAAATACCTTGAACTTCTGAAGTCCCAATACTTTTGTCCATGAAGTGCATCCAATCCAATCCAATCCAACTTTATTTATATAGCACATTTTAAAAACTAAAACAGTTTCCAAAGTGCTGCATAAAAGGATTAAAATAAGATGCCACATACTTACTTTAGCATCACCAGTCATCATTAAACAAAGTAAAAGTAACTAAGAACATAAAACAATAAAACTAATAAAAACAAATAAGAATATTGTCATAAGACTAAAAACTAAGGTAATAAAAAATAAATAATAACTGATATTAAAAATAAATGTAACGTAATGTACCTTAATCAGGCCTATATTGACATCTGGTGGACAAATACAGTAGTGACATCTGGATAAAATAACGGGACAGTAAACCAGTGTCAGCATTTTACAAAAACACGTTCCAGCATATTTTATCTGGGGCAGATTTTATGGTCATTGTGTATACACTTGACTTTTTTTACGAGCTACTGGCATAATACAGTATGTGCCTAATAATGCATTTGTGCAATTCGCTGCAGTCAGAGATGCAGAGGACAGGCAGGCTGCCTTGAAGATGACGTAATGCGTTTGAGAATATAATGGCGACGTAATGTGTTTGCAAATTAAGTTTTTTGACGGTCTAAGCAGCGATATAGTCTGTGCAAAAGTCTGCTGAACACGACTGAACTCATTCGGTGTGATAGCACTGCTTTAAAAATGTTAACAATGAATTTTTACTTTTATATTATTTTGACAGTGCCAGAAGAATAGACGAGCCGTGTCATGTTCCGTGCAGGCCGTCAGATGTTCCAGTTAGAAGCGCCACTCTGCAATTGCTGCATTTTTTTAAATCTGACGAAGTTACTGAGTCGATTCTTTCGAACTGTTCATTAAATTCGGATCAATCGTCCGAGTCAATGATTCATTGGCTGGCACTGGCTCTGCCACCTTGCTTCAAATTAAAGGGAATTTCCCTCCACTTTCATAACATTTGCATAAATTACCCAGCTGGCATTTTAACGTGGAGTCAGCGTTGAATCAACGTCAGGCGCGTCAGCTGTCAGTGTTGGATAACCGTTGGATTTTGCAAATCTAATCAACGTTGAAATTGCAACGTCATTCCAACGTTGATTTGACCTACAAATCAAATTTTATTTATATTTCTATGTTGAATCCATAGTTAGTTAACAACACCATTTCAACCATTTGGTATTCAAAGTTGTTTTGACGTTGAATTAATGTTTTTTCATAAACTGACATTATTTCAACTACATTTAAACATTTAAGGTTGGTCGAATGTCAGCTGGGGAGTTACTTATCTAGAGTATTTATACCCATGCCCGGCATTTGTGTATATGGCATAGTGCATTTCATATTTAAAACTTTCTACAGATTTTTTACTAAATATTTTTAGATTTATAAATTTGTATTGCACTTTTTTCTGTGTCTCTGTGTGTCTTTGCAGTCAATAAAGTTTCATGATTCTGATTCTGACCTATTTTGGACACTGATCATGTCTTTTTTTGGCCTTTTTACAAATTTTGGCATGTCAGATGTTCTGGAAATCTGTGTTTTTGTTGGTCGCTATTTGAACCTCATGCAATCAGTGTATAATAATTTCATATTTGAACAAATGAAAGACAACCTAATAAAACAATCAGGAAGATAAATCAAATTACCACCACAAATCAAATTACCACTTAGGTTGTGGGTTCGATTCCCAAGACTGCTAAGCACCCCTGAGGCTCCCTTGAGCAAGGTGCCATCCCCAAGCACTGCTGCCCAGGTTGGTGACAGCCCGCTGCTTCACTTGGTGAATGTGGAGGATGAATTTAGTGCTGTTCTCATTGTGTGCTCTAGTGTGTTCACGTATTATAGAGTTATCATGTTCACTTTATGGCCATAAGAACGTTGAATCTTTTCTGGTATTGGAAGCCAAGCAGGGTCAGGCCTCCTTGGTACTTCGATGGGAGACCGTCTGGGAATACCAGGTGCTTTATGCTCTTTTTCGGTCCGCTGTTGGCCTGGTGGTTAGGGAGTTGCCCTTGTGATCGGAAGGTAGTGGGTTTGAATCCCAGGATTGCCAGTGGCTCTACTGAGGTACCCTGAGCAAGGCTGCATCACTGGCTGCATGCTGCTTCACTTAGTGAATGGGTTAAATGTAGAGAAAGAGTTTAACACTGTTGAAACTGAGCGCTGTGGCATGGTGTGTTCCCATGTGAGTATTTGAATAATTGTATTTAATATTTAAAAATTGTGAATCTTACATAAAAATGTCCCTGTTCAGCAAATCATGAAAACATGATTATCACCATATACATGCTTCATATTGATAGTCAGAGACCTGCATTATAATACAGTTTTATTGATCAAAACACAGTTTAATTGCACATTTCATGGATGGTCTTCTCAAACATGTGTTACAACCACACAAAATGTTGAATTTGGGAAGGCAACGTCAATGTCCTGGCCTAAAGGCACATGTACAGCAGGACACACTGAGGGCTTTGATTCCACTGAAATACTACGTCAGTGAAAACAAACTGATCAGAGCATGCATAAATGAATAAATGAGACATAATGAATGAAACGAATGCAGATGGTTACAGACAGCTGTGCTGTATGATACAGTTAAGCAATTATCAGTCTACCAGGCTCTGTGGTAATCGAAATCGTATGTAGAATCAGCTGACCCTGAGTTTGGCAAGAGGGAAAAGATCTGAGAGACTATGAACGAGGGTTCATTAATGGGGCACAGATGGCAAGAACTTAAGCCACATTGGTCAGTGCTTCAATAGGAACTGTTACTAAAGAGCCATCTGTATTTAGATTGGCGGGGGGGGGGGCATCAGTAAACAGGGCTGGAGACTGAAGTGAAAGACTAATGCTTCTGCAACAGTATGGAGGTAAAACAAGAGCATCTGTTCCTCAAAGGACTGAGGATCAGCCTGCCTCAAAAACTATCCAAAGTATACACTTTCAGACAAATGTATTAGCTTCACTTTTTGTGCTGCCAGTATGTAAACATTGAAGGAATAGCTCTGAAATACATTAGGCTCTCTTGATGTTGTTGCCTAAAGAGTGTAGCATTTTAACTTTAATGACTAACATTCATACCTCAGAGAATACACCTACAGGTACCTGATGACTGGCTGGGTTGCACATGGGTAATGGTGCAATTGGTGTGTCTCTTCACAGACAGCCTTGCTCAGAAAAGTTCCACTAGATCGCATGGTTACACCTCCATGCCATCACTAACATGGTACATCAGGATGAACCACGAGAAACGGGCTGTTAAAAGGCTTCCTTCACTTTCAGAAAGAAATGCTCCTCAGGTCCATATTCACAAAGTTTCTTAGAGTAGGAGTGTTGACCTAGGATTCCTTCTTTTACAATGACTTTACTAAGAGGAACAGATCCCACTTTGCTTCATGAATACATGCCCAGAAGATCCTTTCTGAATTCTAGTTCAGGACCAAGTTTTCATGGAAAAATCACAGAAGCTCAAGCTTAGAAAGTGTTTTTTTTTTGCTAGAACCATTGGCGGTGAGAAAAGCATGACTGTTGTTCGCTTGTGTAGACTATGCATATAGCAGTGATGTACGTAGTTTCACTTTCGCCTGAACCTACTGAACCGACAGCTGTCATTCATGCATATGTCAAGACATTTTCCACTGTCAATTTCCATTTCCATTTGATGCACAAGCCATGGGTAATGGCTTAGTGATCAATACGTTTGTTCTCCATTGGTGTAAAATCTACATCACATTGATGTCAATGTGATGCAGATTTTATGGAGCATGCTTGTAGCTTATGATGGGTGTTTGGCTGTTTTTTTCTTGGACACCCTCACAGTTACTGCTTATCTTTCCCAAAGTGGAAGAATCTGAATTTAGCCGGAGGGTTCTGTCCAGACTTTCCCGTCTCATACATGATGTAATACTTCAAAACAGTTGAAACATCTGCTTTTCGTGTCTCTATTCTCCAGGCATGACTGAAATCTTTCCATTTTGTCCATGCAGGTAACGGCCCAAAAATTCCACAGCTATTGACATTCTCATTTTGAGTTCAGGGGAAGGCAAAGGTTTGGTAAAGTGGTACGTTTCAAAGGAAACCGTTTGTGTCTGTTGAAATATCTTGACTTTTCTGACACTGTGAACATAACCATTTATTAATGCAATTTCCTGTTTTGCAGAGATCCGCTCCCACTCGTATCCATTATTTGGGTTGCTTTGCCCAGCAATGCCCGTTTGATGCATGGGCAGACTGCAGCCTCCTTTGTTCCCCAATGCGCCTGGTAGCATGCACTCATGATCATTCTCTTTATCCTAAAGTGTCTTGCCTAGCACTTTTTTTTGCCCAGGCTTCTACCCAAAACCATTGATGTGCCTAGGGCACAATGGAGAATAACGGCGATTTCAGTACAGTTGACTGCCTCTCTCTCTCCTCGCAGGGGGGTAAAGTGCTGATCAGTGGGACGGAAAGGCCTTGCGTAGGCTGATTCGAACAAAAAATGGCCAGGCTTGTGACACAGACACATGAAAGGCTTCAGGGTTAAGCCCAGCCAGATCAATTTCACTCAGCAACTCTCTATGTCCCGAGCTCCAGCCTGACCAAACCCACAATGCCTGGCTTTCTGTGGCACAGAGCCACGCCATTCTTTCAACAGATCCATCCTACAAAGGCTTGTTAGAGAAGTGCCAATTGAGCTTGAACAATTGCTCATAAAAGCACCACTGACCCTGACCCCACCCCGGCCTAGCCCCAACTCCTGCCCCAAAAATCATGGCCCACTGCAGGCCTTTGCCAGTTTTTGGGGATAAGAGAGCTTGCTCAAATTTAGACCTAAACCTCCTTCCTCAGTACAGTCTAAGCATAAAATAGCATATGGCATCCACATCTATAGTTGATGCTGAAATTCAAAATTGCTCCAAAACAACACTAAAATGGTAAAGAATAGGTTAGCCTATCCTGATCACAGGGGGTTCTTGAGATACGATGGAGATTCGTTCCTTCAGTGGTGATGTTACCCGAATTTTGGTGTAAGTCGAAACATACCCAAGCCTCACCTATCCTCACACAGTTTTGAAATCTATAAACACAACTAAGAAAAAATGACAAGAGTGTAAAGAAATTTGTTCAGAAGCCATTACAAAGGCCAAAAAAGTCGGCAAAAATAGAACATAAATGGAATACTTGTGCTTATAAGCATCCTTCCTCATTCATATGGTGCTTTACAGCAGATTTTGTAATAATTTTGTAGTAATTATATTAATTCACCTATGTGAAAGTCGTAAACCGGCTTTGTCGTCTAACCTAAGCAAGAACATTTTTATTTGTACCACAGAACTGTATCTATAACTGATGACTTGTTTGCCGAACTAAACAAAGAAATCTCTGCTTACCGCTGGTTTAGCTCTTTTGTGGAAATTTAGTAATAAAGATTTGTGCAAATTCAAACTTGTCATGTCTGAAGTGTTTTTGAGGATGGAATAATGCAAAGTGCCAGCTTTTTCAAAGCAAAAGGTCGTTAGAAAGAGCTAATGTCAGCAAAATATTCTCAAAACGTATCTACAAAAGGTAATGAGTCTGTGCTCCTCCATCACAGTCTGGTACGGAGCAGCCACTGAACAGGACAGGAACAGACTGCAGGGGTTTGTATGGGCAGCAGAAAAGATCATCCTATTTTTTAATAAAGCACAGTTCTCAAAAATCCAGTTTTGTGTCACCATGTTCTAAGCACTTGAACCTAAACCAAAGGGGAAAATTGGTTGTGTGTAAAAATAAGATAATTTTTATATATAACTGCACATAGTATTATCTGTATCGAGTGCAAACGCAAAACAATCAAAATGAGATGCTAAAGAGAATACAAGCCTTTACAGTCAGACATATGTTTGCGTCAGAAAATTGTACTGAAATCGGTGTCTTTATAAAACATTGCTCACTGGGGTGAAAGCCGTAGCATGGCACTTGACCCTGAACTGTGGAGAGACAGGGGATCAGGTGTGATTTAGACTGGAACAGGACCACAGAGAACACAGATGTCAGAGTCAGAACAGACACACACCTGCCCTTGGCCTGGCCTGGCCCTGCTCAGTCTCAGCCTCAGCCGGTCCATGGCAGGAGGGGGTGGGGGTTAGAGGGGTGGATTGCTGGATCGCACTGGGCCAAGCTGAGCGGGCCGCCTGTTAAAAAAAACAGTGTTTATCTTGAGCTCAGTCTACCACAGAGAGCTATGAATAGAAGCTCAGCGAGACGGAGAAAGAGAGCAAGTGTGAACGAGAAACAGAATAATAGGGAGAGAGAGAGAGAGTGAGAAGTGAGGGTGGGAAGGGAGAATGCTAAATAGCAAATGAGAACAAGAGAGACAAAGAGAGAGAGAGAGACAAAGACATGGTGAAAGAGAGGGAGAGAGAGAGCGATAGAGATAGTGAGAAATGAGAGTGGAGAAGGAGAAAGCTTAACGAGAGAGCGGAGAGAAGGAGAGTGAGGAATGAGAGAGGAAAAGAAGAAAGCTAAATAGTAAATGAGAACAGGCTAGACATAGTGAGAGAGAGAGTGAGATGAAAACATGTAGAAAGAGAGAGACAAAGAAAGAGAGAGAGAGGGAGAGGGAGAAGTGAGAGTGGAAAAGGAGAAGGCTAGACAGCAAATGAGAGTGGGAGAGAGAGGGAGAGAGATGAAGACATGGAGAAAGAGAGAGAGAAAGAAAAGGGAGAGAGGGAGATAGGGAGAGTTAGAAGTGAGAGTGGAAAAGGAGAAAGCTAAATACTGAATGAGAACAGGCTGGACATAGAGAGAGAGAGAGAGACAAAGACACTGAGAAAGAGAGAGAGAGAGACAAAGGAAGAGAGAGGGGGAGAGAGGGAGACGGCGGGCTCTGGCATGCGCTGCACTCCCAGCAGCGTCACTTGTCCCAGCAGCACTTTGGGGTCGCCATGGAAACAGGGATGAGTACAGCTGCCACTGCCCCTGGCGTCCGCGTATCATGCGCACTCGAGATTATTCATATTGCACGCACCCGTTCTCTAACCCCTGCCACCGAGAGGAAACCTTCATATGCAGGAGAGGGGAAAGCAAAGGGCCTGAGCGTGACGCCGTGACTTATTCATTTAACCGGCTGATACAGTCACCGCTAGCACCGTCTGTGGAGTTACGCCACATTAATGTCGAAGCTCTTTGCAAGCGAAACCATTACAGGGAGGTCAACAATTGCGTTAAAAACCAGCGCTCAAACACTTTTCAACAAGTTGAAGTGCAGTCTATCAGTAATAATAGAGGCACTCTGACTGAATGAAAAGGGTAAATACAAGTATTCTCGCTTTTTTTTTTTTTTACATTCTGTCTTTGTGAAGAGTGGTGTATGCTGTAATAGCACTAATACAATTAGTAGACCAGGTGCATGATGAGCACAGGTGGATACGTTTTAGTATCCGCAGGTATGAAATGGACCAATTAACACAACCAAGTTTAAATATTCTGGGCACTTAGAAAGTCAAATGTTGTGATGAACCAAAAGTGATTCTCATAAAAGTTCTGATGCATGTTGGCTTTATGCCTGCTTCCAAATTTCAGCTGTATAGAAGCATCTCTATTTCCAATATAGATACTTATATTTTGGTCTGAGAGATGTTTTCATTTTGGAAATGCTGCATTTAATGAGACAGGTTTTCATTTATCTATCTTCTCAAGTCTATCATTTTCACATGCATTAACATTCTGGCCCTCCTGTAGGCCATGTTTCCACTGCTCAAGGGTCTGGAGTATTTTCAGATCTTTTCATTTTTAACTTTTACTGATTGAATATGTCAATAACATGCTCCACACATCCACTTCAAACTACATTTTTTAAATTCCTTACTCTTTACATTGTTAAATCGTACCATTTAGGTAAAAAGCTTTCATTCTAAACTCAACTCTTCAGAAATGTAGTTTTTAACTGTTTTCTTCCAGATTATGCCATTTATCTATTTTTAGACAATTTTATCTAACAATTCTTACTTTCCAATAGCAGAGTATTATGGCCTCCTGCACTCCAGTGGAACAAATTTTGACACAGATGTGACCTTAAGGATATAATGATTGTGTTCGTGCACGAAAAGACATTAAGGTGTTGTTGTTAATCAGTGATGTATTTCAATTATTTTTCCATTTTTGGCCCCAATAGAGTTGAGAATAGAGAAAATGTCAGTTTTTCAGGTTGTCTACTAACCAGTGCATTGTGCAAACAAACTGGTGTTTGAAGGAATAGATATTTGATACTTATGACAAGAACTGATGTTAGTTACAAACTTTGTGTAGTAAAAATAGCAAAAAAGTATATAACAATATGTAAAATTATATATAAATATATGGCCATTATATAAAACATTATATAATAGTAGCTCACTTCAAAATGGATAAATGACATAATCCGGAAGAAAACACTGAAAACTACATTTCTCAAGTCTTGAGTTTAAAATGAAAGCATTTTAACATAAATTGTAAGATTTAACAATTTCAATGACAAGGAATAAAGAATGTAGTTTCTGTGAGTTTCAATTGGCCAAAAGTGGCCACAAGGAAGCTGATTGTATAGAAAAATTAGGAGGTCCAGAAAGGGAAAATCCCTGTTTTAGCTAAATCAAATATTTGACCAATTACACTGTGTGAACATTTCATGATGAATGGAGCAATAAGACAGATTCAAAAAGTTTTAATTATATTTTCTTCATGAGACTTTCTCATCTCATCAACAAAAATATAGAACTACAAAAAAACATTCAACATTCACCAAAGACATAAATTCCTCATCATTAAAATGACCTTAAAAATGACCTCGATATTGTTCAGGTCAGGCTTGAGGACAGGATGGGGCCTACAACCTGGCAAACCCTAAATACCCCAGTGACTTAGGAGATTACACCACGCTCTTACCACTGGTGAGACATGAGAGGGCTGAAATTTTCCACCTTCAAGTCCTAATTTGGCTTGTCTGACTAATGGATGTATCTTGTGATCTTTACACTTCATTTAAAGGCTTTGGTTAATTCCAGCTCTCAGAAGCCCACTGAGAATTCCGAACAGCCAGATTGAAGGGTTTGTCTTTCCGCTCCATTTAGACCGCAGTGTTTGATCTCTTCTGTGCATCAAGGGGCCCAAGCACAAGCCATCTGTAGACCACGCCGTTTGCGGGCGATGTTTGCGATATAAGCAGCAGGCCACAGGGAAGTCTTGCACAGGGCTATTCCAGGGCCATAGCCAGAGGGATCTTGTGACTGTGTTGTGGTTAAGGCGAGTGAGTTATGGGGAGTGAGGCTCGAGAGAGGAGAAGCCAATAAACTGGTGAGGTCAGAGGACAGTGCTGTGGACTTATCAGATTATATAGTTGCCATCATATCAAAAGCATTTTTCAGGGTTTTGGTTTTTTTTTTACACTGTTTGAAAACGGTTATGACATATGGACCAAGAAAACTCTATTTTTGTTCCAGTAAGTAAAAGTTCTACTTCATATGGTGACTGGTGGAGGGGTGGTTAGGGAGTTGCCCCTGTGATCAGAAGGTTGTGGGTTCAAATCCCAGGACTGCTAAAAGCATCACTGAGATACCCTTAAGCAAGGCACTGCTCCCCCTGTTGGTGGCTGCCCACTGGTTCCCTTGGTGAATAGGTTAAATGAGGAATTTCCACTGAGCTAATTAACTTTACAGGGTTTTGTAACAGTTATGTTAACCTGATCTTTTGATCTATTTAGTTACTTTTGATTGGTTAAACATAATGTAATAAAGTACTGTCCAAGACCTGGCCTCCCACGGAAAACTAGACCCAAGGACGCTGGGCAGAGGCTGCAAACACTGGGGTCAAGGTTCGTGAGCATGCGTGCAAGAGAAACAGGATGAAAGACAGTTGAATTTCTGTCCAGTGCAGCATATTCAGGTCCACTTGAAGTGCAAGGCTAGTTTGTGTTACAGGTGCAACCGGCTGCATGACTGACAAGGCAACTGGGGCATATGCTCGCACACGTACACACACACACACACACACACACACAAGACCAAAGCTCGTCAGAGTACACCAGCTGTGTGTAATTCACTTTATATAATACACACGGCCAGTGGTGCAGATATAAAAGCTAAAGAAAGCTTTACAATGATTAAACATTCCACATAGGCAAAATATGTTGCTTTAGCCTATTTTTAGAACAGGCAGGCTGAGTGTGTAAACAAATCGGCCAGTAGGCTTCGTTATTAGTTTACCTGTAACAACCACATTTTCATTTTGCTTTGTTTGCTTATACAACTTTCATTTGCTCTTTTCTATAATCTTTCTTATAAGTTTTGGCTCGTATTGTTTATAAAGGGAATAGTCTATTTTGTGATCACTGCATGCCTAAAATGCCTCCACAATCACTATAGTTTTTGACCTGTTTGATAACGAGCTGAATGTTTATTGTTTAAAATATAGATTTTTGTGGTCGTGTAACCTTTTTAATGAATGAGGCGAGAGAGCAGAGGGGCAAGTAGCCTCAAAAGTGTGTAGTGGAGTGACAGTCTCGGCATGCCATTCTGTGGTATCATGCCTATGGCAGCTGGAAAACAGCTAGATAGATAAGGTAAAGCCTTAAACTGATTAACAGAGGCTGTATCTTAACTTCTTTGGGTGAAAAATGTGTCTGAAGGACTGTAAAGTGCAGCAGTTTTTCAGGTTTTGATAGCCAGACAATTTTCTGCTGAACTGAGTTTTTTTTTCTGATCATTTTGAGTGTTTTTTTCTCTTTGTGCATTCACTTAACACCCACTAATACCCGACATAGTGCGGGTGTATTTAGTTTTTGAGACGGCTGATCAAGGGCCAAGTATCGATCATTTCAAATGGATGATTCTGTTCATAAACCGCTATTCATCTAAAGAGCCATTATGGCATCACATCACTCTGCAAGCTGCTGGCCTCGCGTTCGGCGATCCTTAACCATAAATGTCTTGGCAAGCGCCAGCAAGCTGATACCTCTGTGGGTCAGAATTAGAGCACTGAATGAAGAGAATGAGAAGATTCTTGTTGTCTGAAAAATGGGTATGAAGGAAGTTAAACTGCGATAGTGTTACTAAACAGATTTTCTCTGGTTCTCTGAACTGTCTGTCTCTGCACCCCTGACCCACCCCTCTTTTTTTAAAGGAAACCTCCTCTTCATTTCCAGTTGGCAGTGCCAGAATGTAACTGCTGGGCCATTACTAACCACCCAGCAACACCATAGCAGCCATTAGTGACCACATAGAAAATCTACATCATACATCTAGTTTCATTCTATTCTGTTGTTTCAGCACCTGGACTGCCTGCTGTTGCTCACGTGTCTCTCTTTGGAGCTTTAGTCATTATTTTTTCATATCAAAAAACAAATTAAAAAATGGTAGAATACAGAATTCAGAAGAAACCAGTTCCTAAGTTCTATGGCGGCTCTATTAGGAAAGCAGTTCTAACGTAGGTGATTTGACTTGACAGTTAGAAATGTGAAGCATGAGGAGCTGTTTATATTCCAAAGAATGAAGAGGTGTGTGTGATGAAATGAAAGTACATGTCACAGTCAAAAGCAACAGTGTCACCACAGCCACTGTGCTGATGGCTGGGTAGGATCTAACTAAGCTGGTTGAACCAAACATGCTGCTTTATGATTCCTAAAATGGTTAATGTGAAACCACAAACACACACAAAAAAACAACATGAGACTTCCATAGGCCTTTCAACATTAAAATAACAAACCAGACTTTAAAGTGGTGCTTATTGGAATAAGCCTTTAGAAATGTCTGTGCAGGTTTATGTTAGTCATCATGAAAAGCCTATGCTGATGTCATGTAGCCGTACAAACACTGATCTTCAGTGAAGAGTTACCAGTACTGTTTTAACTGCAGTTATTTATGCTGGAGATCTTTTACATTTACTTTAATAATTACTTCATGGAAGTGGGAAATCATGTACTAATCATGAATATAGCTTTAGGCTATTCCAATCTTCCAGGGGCGTATTAAGCTTTCCAAAAGTGGGGGGGGGGGGGGTTCTGAAATGGGGATGCCAAGTTATAAATGCAATTTAATCAATTGAATACAATATAATCTGACAAAATAGGGGGGGATGGAATCACATTTTAACAAAAGTGGGTGTGTTGAATCACCCCCATCCCCCCGTGTGCTACACCCCTGCACTCCTCCAATAGAGGCATCTCACACATCATACCCAGCAGATGTTAACACCAGCCTGCTCCACGCTGATCTGAGAACAGTTTTCCCTGTCAGGTTTCAAATTAAGAATTGAAATATCCTTGATCAGGGCCCGACCTTGACAGCCTTGATGTCAATCTCCAGCATGTTTGAAATAAAGACATAAGGTCTCTCATGTGATATGGACCAAAATATATTGACACAAAACTTTGACACCTAAAACCTGGTTTGGACATGTTGCTTGTGATTCCGCAGAATGGTTGGGTAAGACCTGGTGCTTTGTAAACATTCAGTGGGTCACGTCAGCAGGCAAGTGGATGTCTAGGTTTCTGTTATTATGAGGTTACATACAGGTGGAGCCCCAGCTTCCAAATCTGAGGACTAGACAGCTGTGTTTGACAGGATTAAGGCAGAGTGCGATTCGTCTCTTGTGTAACTGGAGTTGGCTTGCATGACAAACCCTAATGCATGCTTGCACAGACCTCTCGTTCTTTTTTTCTTTCTTTCTTACATTCTTTCTGTCTGTCTCTGCCTCTCATTTTGACACAAACACCGCTTAAAACTACCATTTTTAGAAAAGACAGAGAGCTGGGTCAGGTCACAGCAGTCGCTTCCTCACTTTTCCTCTCTCTTTCTTTCTCTCCCCCCTCTCCCAGTGGGCCATAGCCGCTAACGTGCTAATCCTCCCGCCGTGCTGTCAGACTGCCCTCCCCAGCCTTGGAACTGTTCTAGAGTTTCCTGCCAAAGCCTTGGTCCGCGACCCTGCCGTGCTTGGCCTGCTGCACCCAACCTGGCAGCCCCAGTGCACCCAAAGCTGGATAAGTGAAGCCCACTGGTGTTCATAGCCCGTGAGGAGGCCCAGTTTCAATTCAGCTTAATCTCGCAAAAAAAGCTTTGGTATAAAAATGGTCATTATTGAATGTTATTAATTCTAGATCATCTACGCCAGCTTGTCCTGATTTGGCCCTGCAGGATGCCGGTGTAAAGGTGTTCCGCATTAGGGGGTCACTAGGTCAATTTCCCGGGGCCAACTGGATCTTAGACAGCTTAAGCGCCGACTCAGCAGCTCTGCAACAGGTCATTATGAAATGTTATCACTCCTAGACCATCTACATGCCATTCCAGGACCTCAGTATGAAACAAGTCCTTTCCAAGGGGAGTTTGGCAGGTCTAGTGCTAACATAAATCTTTCCTTCAGAATTGTGACAGCAATGCAACACAGTCACAGGCACAATGTTAAACCAGGGTTGAGGCAGTATACAAGCAGCATATTCCTGTCTGTGCTTTGTTTGTTCATAATGTGTTGATTGAAATCAATTGGTGAAAAATCTTAACCCTCTGAGCGTCCTCTGGCCATTTTTGGCCACCTCACTCCCTTTTTTGTTCACCATTTTATCTGTTAATGCAAATGGAATGAAACGTTCCAAGGGTCTGGAGTTATGTTAGATCTGTAAAATTTTAACTCAGTAAAAAAAACTACAATAAACTCCATACATCAAATAGTCACACTCAGCGCCCTCGTGGTCTTTTTATTTACACTTTAAAATTATACAATTTGGATTAAAATGCTTTTATTCTAAACTCAACACTTGAAAAAGGTAGTTTTTAGTGTTTTAATAATGTCATTTATTCATTTTTGGCCAAGCGAGCAATTTTATATAATATTCTTAGTATCCAATAGGGGACTATGATGATCTACTGCACTCCAATGGAGCAAATGAACGACACAATTTTGACATATGTGTGACCTCAAGGATGACACTTAATGGTTTGTTTGAAAAAAATTGTGCCCATGTGAAATTGCAGCACATATATGTAAGATTTGCAAGATAGAGTGAAATAAATTGATGAAGGTACAATTACTTACTTTTGTCAGTCTATTGAGCTTTGAGTTGCCCAGGCAAACCGCTTTGGTACGCATGCAAAAAGCAGCTATAGCTTCGTACTTTTCATAAACAAAATGCAAAACCCAAATATCTACTTTCCAACAAAGAGAAATCAAAGGGCATCAACAACAAATTCTGGCACTGTTTATAAATCTGTCCTGGAGTTTTGCTTTTCATGACAAGGACTGGTGCTAATTTAAGAAATCAAGTTGGTGAAAGTTGAAAAAATATTGTAATATAT
>JBBMFX010000037.1:8529558-8543249 GCA_037832545.1 Rhabdalestes septentrionalis | reverse complement strand
CATCAAGATGCTGATCTGACATCATGAGTAGTGCACAGGTGTACCTTATACTGCCCACAATAAAAGGCCACCCTTTTGGAAGTGCTCACTATCACACATTTAGTCTGATTTGTGAACAATGTTTGAGAGAAATGGTAATATGTATCTGGAATGAATTTTAGATCTTTAAGTCCATCTCATAAAAAAACGGAGCAGGAACAAAGGTGTTGCATTTATATTTTTGTTGAGTGTATATTATAAAATCCCTTGGTATTTTTGACCCCTTGTAGCATAGCGTTGCCCTGAGGCAACAAAAAAATCTTTTAGGGCGGCTTGGGTGGGACACATTTTATGATTTATACATTATTTATGACCCCCAAGCTCCCAATATCTTGGGTGAAATATTTTTTTCCTCTTAAAATAAAAATGCGTTCAGTAGTGGGTTAAGTCTCTTTGGTCTTTGGTTTTATTTCAAAACCTATAAAGTGTTTAGAGAATGTATAGAAATTTGATGTCACATTCATCTTAAGTGCTTAAGAGATTAATTTAAAAAAAAATTAAAAACTGGATCTACATATGTATTTAAATTATTTTCCACTTTCTCAGATGCAGTCAGTCAAGTAAGACATATCTGAGGGCCTATTTCCCGTGTAGCTTCAGGGCTGTCAATATGGACCCATATTTTCCCATAAACATCCCCAGAGCTTTGTTAAACACTCTTAAACAACATCTAGTTGTTCATTAATGTGGTGCGGACTTGTTAATGTAGTTTAGTACAACATGACTTAAAAGGAACAAAACCTCACTGCTATATTCCATACACCAGGGCTGGTGTTCAGGAAGCAGAATTATTTTTCAGTGGTCTTTGTAGCAAAAACAAATTGACAAATGTGTGTCATCTTAATGAAAATCTTCTAGTGCTTGTTAACAATGTAGCTCCAGTGCTAAATCTGGCTATTTGTGTATTTTATTAATTTTATTTTTGCGAAAGCTTACCTTTACATTTGTATATTCACTCTTAAAGTATAAACATTTGAAATGCTGAAATTTCATTTAAAATGTTACAACATTTTAATGCAGTTCAGTTCAGGTAACAGAAAAACTTAAGGCTTGTGATGTTTTATACATGCCGCCACATTCTGTGTCATTAACTCCTCTGAATCTTGAATTTTCTGCATCATATTTCTTCCCACCCAGCACAATCGAACAGCTCTTCATTATGCGGTGGCCTGCAGAAATGTGGAAGCTGTTGATGTCCTGCTCAGAAGGAGAGCAAAGCTGGACTTACAGGACAAGGTATGTTTAGTTTACAAAATAAACAATTTTTTTAATTTTCTTATTTGCTAAGCAAAGACAACATGTGATTACATTACATTTCCTCAGAACTTTACACTCATTAAATAAGGGTGCCAATAGTTTTGAACATGTTTGGCAACTTTACTGTGTGTGTACGAGTGCCATTAAAGTGCTGTGGAAAAGGCATGCAGTTATTTTCCTTTGTTCCTCTTCCTTCATATCTCACGTAGCATGGAGTGACTGCTATTCATCTGGCAGCATGGTTTGGAAGTTTGGAAATCCTGAAGTTACTTGTGCAAAGTGGAGCTGATCAGAAGGTTGAGAACGTGGTGAGGTTGTGATCATGTCATGTTTTTTATAAACCTTATAGACTATGAACAGCTCTGAATGTCCAAATCTCTGCTGTTGTCGTTCTGTTCCCAGAAAGGGATGAACATCATGCACTGCGCTGCTGTGAATGATCACACTGAAATTGTGGAGTACATTGTGAATGATCTTCAGATGGGAGAACTCGATAAAGAAGACCACGTATGAAACAAAATATAATTTTTTAGTTTTCCTTGGACAAAGAATTTAATTTAGGAAGATCCTTGGAACGTAAGTGCCCATATGTTATATATATGTAATATACAGAACATTTCAAAGTAGGTATTAACTAGTCAATTTTCACAGCAATAATAAATGTTACTATATTCCTAATTATTAAATAATCCTAAAGAGCCTCGTGTTCAAAGCATTAAGAGTTCAGAACAGATAATAAAGAAACACTAGCATGGCTAGCAGTGAATGAAAGTTCAATAATTTGCAAAAGTTTTGGACACATGCAAAAATAACATTTTAAAATGACTGTTTATTTCCACATCGATATTACAAAATATACTAAATGAATGTAAAAAGCATGAATTAAAAAAAAAAACTTTATATAGTAAATTCTATGTTTAGCGTGTTCCATTGGGAAGCCCAGTATTACTTTTTGTTTCCTGGTTTGACTCAATCAGTCCTTCATTACATTGCACAAATCAAAACAAAGGCTGGAGGAAATGAGGAGAAATCTGTTTTCATTACCAGTTCACAAAATATCAGCTATTTCTAAGAAACAAAAGAAATCTTGTTGCTTTCAGTGCTTTCTTGTTTGTTTGCATTATTCTAATGTAATAATTTCTTGTAATTATTCTGCTCTGTTCTAACAAAGATATAATCACATGCTGATAAAATTGCTTTAAACAGTTTTCACAGGTGCATTTTCTCATAGTACTGTGACTGTAGGCCAGTTAGCATGATTGCTATAATTATACTGTGTTGTAGACTTCATTTCTAATGTGTGATGTCAATACAAAGGATACTGTTTGAGACTGTATTCTTAAAGTGTAAAACATAACAAGCACTTCCTCTGGTTGTCTTAGGAGGGCAATCGGCCTTTTGCTGTGGCAGCAGAACACGGCTGCATCAAAATGCTGCACATGTTGATGGAGGAGCCTTACAACATGGCCACCATGGAGGAAAACCAGGTCCACTTTATGTGCATTTCTCCAAACTGTCATTTGAATAAAACCATAAATATGAATTGTGATGCAGCACATTTCTAAGCTCTAACATGGGCTGTGTATTCATCATCTGTGTGTCTCTGCCATTTCTGTTTTCTCTGTTTGCTCTTGTGGGTGTTATCAAAGCATAACTCAACTAGCACTTATATGTGTGCATAAAAATGCAAACTGTTAAGAAAACGACCTATAACTGGACTTTGAGCTGTGTTTTTCTCTGATGTTTAGAAAGGTGACACACCTCTGCACCTCGCTGCAAGAAACGGTCAGCTAGAGGCTGTGCAGCTGCTGCTGGATAACTTTGAGATCCGTAATGAAGCCAATCATGTAAGAGTTAAAATGTCTAAACCTAAATCTTGAAAGAGGCTCACATTTCTTAAAATCCTTCTAATACTGAGATACACTATATATAAAAGTATTGGGACACCTGACCATTACATCAACAAGGACTTTAATGACATTGCATTCAAATACATAGACTTTAATATGGAGTTGGTCCTCCTTTGTAGATATAACTGCCTCCACTCTTCTTGGAAGGCGTTCCACTGGGACACAGTCATGCTGGAATAGAAAAGATTCTTCACCAAACTGTGCCCACAAAGTCATGGTATGCTAAAGCATTAAGATTAAGCCCTTCACTGGAAGTACGGGGCCATCGGAATTCAATCATCAAGAGATGTGTCCCAATACTTTTGTCAATATAATGGATCTCATGAAGAGATGGATACATAAAATGTACAGTATTGTGCAAAATTCTTTAAAGCTATTTAGATCAACAGCAAGTGTCTTTCTCCCTTCAAAAACACAACTTATCATTAGAATTAATGCAAATAATGAAAAAGGATATTTTTGCTGTTAGCTGTTCCAGATTTCTCCTCTGTGCCTCCAGTCTTCGCATGAAAGTCCATTATAAGCACTTGTAATTTAATGTAATAAAGAATTGTAATGAACAATGTAATGAGAGCCTAAAGAAGGTTAAGTGAACCCACTAACATATACAATCAACTGTATTAGTGTTATTTGTATTTATTCTAATATCAGTGGCTTCACTTAACACTTTGCCAGTTAAACAGCTTTTTTTCTCAAGACGTTTGGACAAGATTTTACTTATAAACAGATGCTTAAGTTTGCACATCTCTGCTGCCAAAATAAAGAACCGGTAGTCGTTGTTAAGTGTACTGAATGTTGTCCTTAGTTTTTTCTATGTACTGTGTGTATAGGCAGAAATGACTAAATAAAACCTACTTGACTACTTGATAAAGAGAGGGATAAGTAAACAGATAGATATACAGATAAACAGATGCACAAAGACGGATAAAAAGACAGACTAGCCTGTGTCTGATTGATCTGGTAACAGATACGGCACATGTATACAGGCAGACAAACACAGAAAGGCGTTCATAAATGGATAGATTGAGAGACGGACAGGTAGATAAACATATAGAAGGATAAACAGACACACACACACACAGATGTGTGGTTGATTGTTCCAAAAAAGCACCTCAGAGTGCTGGAGTAGCCAAAATAGACTGAACGTGTACTCAAAAGATACAAATTAATTGTATTATACTGACTGTGCACAGTTACACACACCACATACTTACAGCAGACATCACGTCTCCACTATAAGTCGAAGAGTACACTAATTAAAATAATTGGCTTTAATTATTCTACATTTCGATGCCTTACACTTTCCCTGTTTGCAGGCTGGGGAGACAGCTCTGTATTTAGCTGCATGTGGAAACCATGAGGACTGTGTACTGGCTTTGCTAGAAGCTGGCTGTGACCCAAACGTCCTCACTACAGTATGTGAGATGTCCCTCTTTTGGAAATAGCTGAAGCTTGAATGAGAACGTACAGTCAGATGTTAAATCAGCTGGTTCCAAGGTAATGATGCTCACTGTTTGACCTTGTGGCATATACTGTTTATTCTCAGAACAGGACCAGCCCCCTGCATGCTGTGTGTGAAAAGGGCTTCACACCAGTAGTGAAGCTCCTCGTTGACAATGGTGCACAGATGAATGTTCAAAATCAAGTAAATCAACAGCACTCTTCTCAACCATGTAAAGAGTAGGTTGGTTGTAATGACACTTTGTTTGTTAATAATAAGCCAACATACCAAATAATGAAAATAAAATTTTCCAGCACTTACAGACACCTTTACACCTGGCGGTGAAGAACTGCTACATTCCAGTGATACATACTCTGCTGGTGTCGGGCTGTAACACAGACATCACCGATCATGTGGGTCATGCAGCACTGTTGTTTCTATGGATGTTGATGCTGTACATACACAGATTATACTCTTCAAAATAAATTAGATTTATAAATAATTATAAATGATCATAAATGATAATAAAGCAATTTGGGTTTCAGTCACATGTATAAAATGTAGGCTAATTGGTTCATATGATAATGTGCGCAATAGATATTTATATTAGTTTTATAGGCTAGGCACCAAAAAGTATTAGTTTTATTGAAGATTTCAAGCATTTTGCAAAAATTTACGAATGTAAGCATCAATAAAACACTGTAGTTGTCAGCAAGGTTTTTTTCTTTTTGATTTTACTTAAGATTTAATCATGTGAGATTCTGGATTTTGTTATTCTAAGATCTAGAACAAAATATCACAAAAATTTCAGTCACTTTATGATCTATAGCTCTGATCATCATTCGGGATACATCAAATATTCATTACTTAACAGCTTTGTAGCTTCCTGTTGATTATTTAAACGTTGAACAAATTATTTAAATGTTTTATTAACAAATTACAGTCACTTTCTACATGTATCTGCAATTAACTGTATTCAAACTGGTATTTCATAGTCAATTAATTTATGTAGTAAGTGTTTATCTCCAACGTCACTTTCAGCTTGGTCAGACAGCGCTCCACATCGCAACAGAACTGGGTAAGGTGGACGTTGTGGAGATGATTCTAAAAGCTGCTGTGAACATGGAGATCCGCGACAGGGTATTCTGTCCCTGTATCTATACATAACTTGAAAAAAATACCAAAGACTTCCATACAATGAGTGAAATGTGTTTGTTTTTTTTGCTTTAAAAATACCAGCAGGGGAAAACAGCCTTAGGAGTGGCAGCCAGAGCTGACGTAGTGATCATCGTAGACATGATCATCAAAGCTGAACGCTATTACAGCTGGCTAAGAGTGAGTACACAATTTCTACACAGCAGTAATGCCAATAAACTGGTAAATTTTACTCCTCGTCCCTTGTGTATGTAAATCAGACACGCTATTTGTTTGTTTAGCCGTTTAGCAACTTCACACAAGACTAGCATGTAATGAAAGCTCACACAAAGATGTGTCACCATGTTAACTACATGCCTTATATGCTTTATCCAAAGTTAGGTAACCTTAAACACGTGCTTTTATGGTTTCTGATAGTATAGGACACTGATATCTATTTAAAAAAAAAAGATGCATATTGCAAAAACAACAGCCATCCTACAAGCCTTTTTTTGTCTGGATTTGTGGACCACTTTAAATGTTGTGTACTCAAAGTTGACCTAAATTCAAAATAATACAATGCCATTGTAGATTTGGGCAAAAATCCACTCTAACAAAATACAAAATATGAAAATCAATAGTTGCCACGATCTTGATGCCTGAATTTATGTATAGTGTCAAAAACCCTATATACAGCACTTTTAAAAATGCTCTAGTTTTAAGCAAGTGTGCTTGAACTGGATCACAATCCTCTGAATACACACAAATTTATTGGCATCGCTTCTAATGCCCTCAGTCACCTCTTATTTCCTCAGTCTTCCAATATTAAGTTAGTGTGAGGGGTTAATGTAATTTACGACTGTAAATGACGCTACACCTAAATGTCACCCCATCAGATTTATTTCGTTAGAGGGCATGGATGCGGCGAAAATATATTGGCTTCCCAATATGGTCTGACAAGTGAATAACATAATTACGACAGGCCTGGTGATATTGGATGATGTGCCTAGACGTGCATGTTCAGCACCTGTTTTTCTTTTTTTCAAACATCTGGCCTTTCTCAGAAGTTGGTGTTATTTGATTACATTTGTCAGTCCAATCCAGGAGCTAATGAGACCCTTCATGATGAATTTCCACTGACGTTTAAGCCGGACCACCGTAGTGAGACTACCCAGGTCCGAGGCGTCATGTGGAAACTGGCGTACAGCCTCCTGAAGCGGAATGAGTGGAAGAAACTTGCACAGCACTGGGGCTTTACGGAGCAGCAGGTGGCTGCTATCGAAGAGCAGTGGACAGGTGATCTGTTTCAGGACATATATATATATATATATATATACACACACACACACACACACACAAACAATAAAAGGTTGTCTTACCTTATCTTATGGATTAATTTCCATAAGATAAGGTAAGACAACCTTTTATTGCTGCAAACTGTTTTAAATTTCTCTTGTTTGCAGTATCACAAACACAAAGGTCATTTACATACATTATTGTGGCCAGGTAACAAAACCACTTTGTTTAATTCTAAGGGATAAATAGAGGTTAGAATATAGTTATATGGAAATGGCTTCCACATCGTTTTGAAACCATTTCTCAAATTTTACTACATTTCGGGAGGGGGGCTCCTAATACAAGAAAGATGTAGCACACGACTCCTTTAAATATTAAAGGAATACGTAGATATAAAAGAATGCCACACGTAAAACACTTTTTTGCTGTTCCCATACGTAAGCTCTGAAGTTACACATTTTTACAGTGATCCATCACAGTGCCACCCCACCCTCGAATATGTGGAACACACATGGACATGCTTCTTAATTTTATTGCATGTCTGCCAGACTGATTACCACTTTGTAATAATCTGATCTTTTTCTGCATGCATCTCCAGGTCCAAACAGTTACCAGGAGCATGGAAATAGGATGTTACTGATCTGGCTTCATGGAGTTACAGTGGCACAGAAAAGCCCAGCCAAAGAACTCTACCAGGGACTGATTTCTATTGGAAACACCAAGATGGCAGGTATAATTAAATTATTGCTGTTGAATAGAAATATTTCAAATGAACTACCACGACAGGGGAAGCCAATAAAGACTTTTAAAATTAAGTATTTTCCAATTAGTTTGATCATCATGAAAGTTTCTTAAAAACAATTGGGGGGAATCAGAGATATAGTTTTGACAGATTATTTGATAGTGATATATAAATGCAAAGTTCTTTCATAGTCCTCAATATATACTGTACATTAAATGATCAATGATTATACAGCAGATTACATATCATGTTATGTCTTTTTTCCACCCCAACAGAAAGAATGAGAACAGAGGGTGAAGACAATGGTAACCGAAAATGTCTGGTTTCATGAAGCCATAAAACAAAGCTTTATTTCACTTAGAGGAACTGCGATGAAACAACCGAGGTCCATCAACTCACATTTGTTCACCAATGTCTTTACATAAACACATACACACATACACAGCTTCAGTGGAGCTAAATTCACTCTTCCCAGCACGATAAATCAGGATTGTGCAAATATATAAGATTAGTTAACCTTCATCATCCAAATATACTGAAAATAATGACTGCAGTACACTTCAACAAGTGACCAGTCACAAAAACCTCAGTGACAATGTTAAAATGTAAATAAAGATTTATCTATAAAATGGCTGGTTGTTGCATTTCATTAGTATAAAATACTTCATCAAATAAAAACAGTTGAAACCTTATAAAAGAAAGAACAAACCTTTTTGTCCTGATTCTAAGACAAGCCAAAGATTTCTGCATTGATTTGTACCCGTGTTTATCAGTCCTTGTGTTATATTTGTGTTTACATGGAATGGGATGGAATGTGTGTTAGTCCACCACCTTGATAGAGCGGACATGAAATGCTGAAGTGGGGTGTCCTCTGAGCTGGCTGGTGGAGCTCTTAGTGCTCGACACTGTCTGACTCTGGAGAGCTGAGCGTGGAAACTTGGCTGCTGTTGCCTGACCAACAGTGAGCTGGAAGAGAAATTTGTAGAATAAACAGCAAATCAATTTGTATTTCCTGAATTAAATTGCATGCTTCTAAATCTATGTACTTGTGTTCGTTTATCAAGAAGTGTTACTGTGGATAGTAATCAGTGAATGCTATTTATTGTAATCTAGCCCATAATTCATTAGGAGCATCACTAGGACTTTAAAGGACATATTTTGTTTTAGGTTGCTTGAAAGTTAATAAAGATGGTACCTGTGTAACAGGATGGTGTCTTTCCACAATCACTGAGCTCATGGGTGGGGCCACTCCCATCACATGCAGACTGCCAGAAGGGCGGCCTATCTTGGCTAGCTCCGAGCGTCCAGTTATACGTGCAGTGACGGTCTTGGAAGCTTTCTGCTGACCTGCTGTTACTATCCGTGCACTAGACTACAGGGAAAAAAGTCAGTATTGTCATTTAATATATGCACCATGGTTAAAGATCAAGACATTATACTATTTTAGTCTGCACTTGCCCTGTTCTTCAAAATTGTATTTTTGTTTGTTTTACCGGTCTTAAAGAGCCTGTGCTGCCTCCTGGTGGTATAGCAGTGTTTACTACTGTAGTAGAGAGTGATGCCTCGGTCTGACTTTCTGCTGTGCCAGAGCCAGCCCGAGACATGAACTGCTCCTGCAACAGAAAACTCTGGAAAATTATTGAATGTAAACAAAAACAAAACAATCAAGACAATCAACAAAGAAAATCTACAAAATGTAACTCTTGCCTGTTATAATAATAGCCTACTTTAATCAATGTTTATTAGCATGAGTTCCATATCTGTTTTGAATCAATCATAAATCAAACCCAAACGAAAAGCATTGTGCAGGGAGGCCTCCATAAGACTAGTGTAGCTGGTCAAGAGGGAATTATTAAAATTCCATGCTAAAAACTGTAGGTACAGGTTAACCTGATTGTCCAGCAACTGTTTGTCTGAAACTTAAAGTACAGAATATAATTTTAACTCTCAAAACACTTTAATGCATGTGAAAATGTATGTCTTCATTTTGAGCCCCAAAATGGAAACAACTAGTGTCCTAGCAGTGTTCTTAATTGTCTTACTGCTTCTATGTCTTCTGCATTACTGCAGGAGGGGGCGGGCTGCACAGGAGACTCCATGAAAATTGGGCTAAAACGTGCAGAAGAGGTGGTCCGAAGCACACGACCAGCCATAGAGCTAGAGCTGGGCTCGTCCCCCGAGTGTGGTGCATCTGGAGCGAGAACAAGAAATGGTTTTACTGTGATGAATTAACTGGTTGTGAAAAAGGCAATAAAAAATAGGCTACATAAATAAAACAACATTTTCACAAATCAGCCAGCACATGTCACGCTTAGAGTGGCCATTCCAAATTGAAAATAGAGGAAAATAAACATTTTCAAAACCACACAAATTAATTCTTTGTGCGAAATGTATGCGCAGTTATACAACGGCCAAAAATTAGAGCTATTCATAAAAACATTTTTAAAAATCGATGTAGGAGTAAGATTCAAAAGACAAAAAAATACAAACACTGTACATGTCCCTACTTTCATTCACAGATATGAATGATGGCAGTATTGGTGGGGGATACCAGATGCACCACTTAATACTTTGCCTTATTCCTACACAATAAAAATTTCACTTTGAATAGTTAACAAAGGATGGCAAGTTCTACAGGCCTATTGGAAAGTGTAGTCAATAGCCTATTTCCTGCCATGTCTGAAGTACTGATAATGAACTGGGCCTTTTTTCCCCCACCCCACTGTTATTGTATTCCTGTTGTCTGCTCATTCCCTACATGGGTGGTAGGAGGAAGATCGACCAATTCAAACGCATGGTCAAACCAACAGTAATAATGAAGATGGAGGTTCCTTGAAGCCATCAAGGCCATGCTACTTAATATTTAACTTTCATTTTCAGCACAGAACTTTAACTGCAATAGTAAAGAAAACCAAAATTCTGACAACAGATATGAAAAACATTAACGAACATTCATAAACACAGACAACACCACAGAGCACTGTCTCTTTTGCACGTTTCTTGTATGTAATACTTGGAAAAATATCAGAACACTTAATAATATATTACACAACAATCTACTCAATCTACTCTTGTCAGATAAATCACATACACGTATTTAACCTAGAACTATTTTGCTGATGCAATGTCAACAATCTTATAGCCAGAAAAATAGACACAAACCATTCCTTTTAATCAATAGATTAACCAAGTGTTAATGCGCTGGATATCTAGATAAGTTCATCTGTCTCTTAATGTGGGTTTCCGCCATTGCTGTGCTACAGTGCTATGGAAAAAAATGTTAGCTTACCTCGCTCCTGTCTGCCCGAATCTCCAGTCTGGAACATACTGAGAGCTTCAATGTTAAGTGCACAGACTCCACGCATAAATGCCTTCTTCATGGATTCTTCATAGCGTTCTCTCTCTGTGTGCAGCCGTTGGATCTCAGCTTGGGCTTTCTGTAGTGCCTCCACTTGCTGAGAGACATAGCCGTACATAAACAAACATCAGTATTTGTGTAAATTTCTCCCATCATTCACTAAATATAAGCAAGTAATACATGACTAATTACTGAGATGCCAATGGCTAAATCCCCCCCTTAAATCTGGTAAATGATTAGAGACTATAATAAATGTAATGCACTCTGATACATCCATTGTTAGCAATTAACTGCATGTGTTAGTGTCTATTCAATATATATTATAATAATAATTGATATGTCGTTTTGTCCACACTGTAAACAAAAATAGCAAGATAAAATGTTTTAACATTCTTTGTTAAACAGTGCAATCTAAGTAGTCCCCTTCAGGCACAAATGAATATTCTGAATAGTTTAAAATAATTATGAATGACATTAAAACAATAAATCTAATCAACATGAGGTGTAATGTTTTATGAGTGGATATCAGAAATGTATACAAAACTGAATCCGAATCAAATTGTTGTAAAGTCAGAAATGAACAACTAGTAATTTAACTAGGAAGTAACTAAGTAGTGACTCAGAGCTAATCAATGGAGTATTAAATTTCCCCCCCCAAGGCCTGGCCAAAATTCAGATGATCAAAAACACCTCAAGGGCATATGATTCCAATCAGCACAATAGGCCTCATACCTCCAGCTGCTTGGTCTCATAGTCTGCAGACAGCTGTAGGCAGACATCCTCAGCTCGTGCGCGACAAGCCCGCTCTACTCTTTCTCTCCAATCTCTTTCAATGAGTGAGTGCCAGGCAGCCCACACCTTCTTCTTCAGCTGCAGCTGGTAGTGCTGCTCTGCCAGCCTGGTCCCCTGGGCCTAGTGGCCAGACAGGAGAAGAGAGAGGGTGATGAAAATATGAAAATCAGTTTTTCAGCATGTCTTCACATGCCAGTACAACTCTTGACAACCACACTTAATCACCTCAGAATAAACAGGCAATGCTCTTTGCTGGAAATAAAACGTAGTGTTTGGGAATGTTTTGCCCTTTATTAAGACCAAAACCCAAAAGTCGGTCTCTCAAAACAGAGGTTAGGGGGTAACCAATCTCTCAGAGACAAGATTCAAAGGCAAAACAAAAACACAAAAATAAACATCCCAGGGCTGTCCAAACCATGCAAAAATATCTCTATACACAACTATATAAATAAATAAAGGGTTCTGAAAAGGTCTTGGACCTTAGTTTGAGTGCCACTGGGCTGTCAAGCTTCTCTGCTGTGTCCCTGTCACCTGGCTCACCTCTTCTTTGGCAGCGCACTGTTTGAGCCTCCACTGGGTGAAGCTCCTCATCAGCTCCATCCGCTCCCGCTGCCTGTCAACCGCCCGTGTAAGATTCAAAATCACCTAAACGGGTAGAGAGTGAAAGTGACTGAACAGATGAGGGCATTTCAATTATTTTCATTAGAAATGCATGGTAATACTGCTATCAGCAGACCAATGCTACTGAAATGTTTTATAATATATGACTTTTAAACATTTAGTTTTTAACAAGTATTACCTCATCTTTCCTCTGATTGGAGATCTTGTAGGTGTTGAGCAGGTCTTTGAGGTTGTCCATTTCAGCATTCATTCCTGCTATATGAGCAGCATGTTTTTCCCTCTCCTTCTTCATCTCCAGTCTATGTTCCTCTATGAAGGCCAATTTCCATTTCCTCAGCTCCATCATTACATTACTCTATAAAAAGACCAATTTAAGGGGTTAACTGCCAGGCGTAATCACTGTGGAAAAATGGAACTATAGAGAAATGCTTTGGTTTGACAAAAAATTTCCAGTCAAAAGGTTTAAGGTTTAACTTTTATGCAGGCTTTAATAAAGTGCATGGACAATTTTTTTTTGGTATATTTAAATCCAACAAAAAGCTTTGAAGTTAAAGTGGATCATTTCGGCTTAAATTCAATGGCATATTTATCAGCATATATTGGACCACTTGGGGACTGCTGATATTTTTAATATTTCGGGGCCACAGACAATTGCACCGATTAAAACCTTTAAAGTCATGTTTAGTATTTGGTTGCAAATCTTTAGCAATTGATGCAAGTTAAGAATAACTGATAAAATATTTTCAACAAGGTGATGCGTCCTTTTCCAGTGGCGGGCACTTTTATCTAAGCATGTCCTTAGTGCACACATGCTTTGCTCTGAATACAACCCAACCAGTTGGTTTAACATGATACATGTAAGGCAGAACTTAAATATGGATCGATCCACAGAGACTCAGACCTCTGTGTGCACTCCCTCCCCCCCATACTGTACAGGCTTGCACACTGTACTGTAAGTATAAACAATAGAAGAAATCCAGACCTTTAGTTTGTTGCCCCAGATGTCCAGAATATTCTCCATCTCGTTCAGGTTCTCCTCAGAGATGAACATCTCAGTCACGCTAGTGATTACAGGATCTGGACTGCTATGTCCAGATCTGT
>JBBMFX010000037.1:8491286-8517184 GCA_037832545.1 Rhabdalestes septentrionalis | reverse complement strand
CTTCTCTTCTCTTCTCTTCTCTTCTCCTCTCTTCCCCCCTCTTTGCTTCTCTTCTCTACTATATTCTTCTCCTCCCTTCTCTTCTCTCATTCTTGTTTTATCAACTTTGTACATATTGTTTCACCTCTTCTCTTGTCTTTTTGGTCTTCTTGTAATTAATTCTTGTCCTCACTTTGTCATACACACCCTTTCTTCTTTTGTCTACTTGTCTCCTTTTCGTTCATTCTTGTTTTCTTAATTTCTCTTCTCTACTTTTCTCATCTCTTCTCTTCTCTTCTCTTCTCTTCTCTTCTCTTCTCAGCTTTTCCCTCCTCTTTTCTTCTCTTCTCCTCTCTTCTAATTTGTTCTCCTCTTCTCTTCTCTTCTCTACTCTTCTCTTTTCTACTCTAATCTACTCTTCCCTTCTGTTCTCTTCTCTTCCCCCTTATAGTCTGCGGTCAGTTCCCTTCGGGCATTTATGCTCCCTCTTGCCCTGCAGTGTCACAGTTTACCTCGCCATCGCCACTGCCTGGCATTTACCAGCAGACTCCAGTGCACTCTGCCATTCTACAGCAGGAAGTGTCCCAGTCACCTCGACTTTCTGTTTGTACACTCATCAGCTAGTTGCTCAGTTTAAACAGTCCCTACTAGAGCTTGTGTCAGATGCAAAACTCACATTCTAGCTAACTGTATTCATTTGACAATGCAGCAGAACCACTTCAAGCCCAATTTTGGCAGCTCCTATTAAACATATAACCCAGATTTTGCTTTTTTACAAAAAAAAGTATGTTATTATGATGCAATGAAGTTATTCCAGACATGCTCATTTAGGTAGGTGAAAGTGTGTTTCCCAAAAATTATTTCCAACATATTGCTATGAACTAAAAGCAAGTCAGAATCAGATACCAGTTTCATTAGTGGCTCACACCACATTTGTTGAGCTGCTGCCACTGAAAACCATTTATCAAAACATGAGGATTTCTATCCTCACAAATCTGATGACTGCAGCATTTATTGGAAGGGGAAATTACCTTTTGCAAAGCAGTACAGTCTCCAGTTTTTTCAAGTAGTCTGCTGTGGAATTACCTCTGGGAACGTTGTGGGGAAGGACTGGCCTATTGAGCTGCATTTAATTTCTGGACACCTACAGCAGGAATAAAACCACTGATGCTAGTTAATGATATTGAGTCCAATGGGGGGTAACAGACTAGGTTCAATTCTCCATCTGGGCAAGGACATTCTACTACACCGAGAAGAGGCCTTGAGTAAGACTCCTACTGCTACATTTGTTTACCTCGGCCAATACGCACTGGATACTAGCGTATTGGCAAATGCATGAATGAAAAACTTGCAGTATCACATCATACTGTTATGTGGGGCAGTTAGTGGCCTTGTGGTCAGGGAGTTGCCCCTTCGATCAGAAAAGTGGGGGTTTGAATCCCAGGACTGCGAAAATCACCACTGAGATACCCTTGAGCACGGTATCGTCACCACACACTGCTCCCCGGATGAGTTCTGGAACATATATATTGACCTATTTTTGGAGCCACTGCGGTCAAACCTCATTTGCTGTTTGCATGTTGCTCAAATGTCACGCGGAGTAATCTACTTAGAACTGTGTCACTGTTTAATTGGATGTAATTTAGTAAATTTGTCCTATTTTCAAGTGTAAATTTGATCTGAAATCAGCACATATCCGAACTTGGCGGTGCTGAAGAACTGAAAATCCTTTCGTAGACTAGGTCCAGCAATCCCCTAATGTCCTCCTAATGTCCTCTGGTGAGTGCTAGCAAACACAGTGTAGTGCAGTGCAGCAGATTTTCGCCCTAAAATCGCTGTTCCATCACAGGCCCATTTCCAAGAAGGAATGAAACATTTTTAATGAAATGTGTATCCCCCGAAGAGACTGGGCTTTTCCACGTCACTGGTTTCCTTCTCACTTTCACACGCTGAGCGGTGTTTGCTGCTGTGATAGCAAAAAAAACCAAAAAACACTTTACTGTCTCTTAATAGTTGCTGTGTTTGTTATAGAGCAGCAGGCTGTGGATGCTTGGTCTTGCAGAAGGCCAGAAGGCTGCAACTTTGGATTTTACTGTCTGAAGCAGGTTGATAGTCTCTCCCTCCTTGTAAAACTTCATGATCTGTTATTAAAGAAAGATTACAACAGACATCATTTGTACTGTTCTGCATATAGATTTTTTTTTCATCAAATAAACCAGATAAATATTCTTAGCTTGTAGGGCATTGCAAGTCAGCTGATCCCCAGAACCTATTTGTATTGACCTATTACAGTAAGGCAGTTTGACTGTGGAGAGCTTTCTCTGCATACTCACTGCGGCATTCTCATTCTGTCCCTGAGCTAGGAGAAACCTACATGATCTGCACATTAATTTAAAACCTGTTTTATAGCGAAGCACAGTAGCCAAAGGTTCTGCAGAAATGCGTCGGATACTCTAGTTAGGCATTCTGTGTTTTAGCACTGATACACTGTTTAAAAACATGCAACATATTTTAGTAATGATTTCCTCAATTCCACCTCGTTCATTAACCTAAAAAATCTAGAGTTAGTTTTGCCATATTGGTATGCCATTGAAAGGTGTTTATGTATTTACATGAGGCATTGGGCAGTAATGTAATATACATTTGCTTTGACATTGACAGGTGTAGGACTTCTACTCTTTTTCAGCTTTTTTTGATGTGAAACAATAGCCAAAACATGGCCAAAGTGACATACATGTATTTTTCCACATAGGCATATTTTGACATCAAATTCAAGTCATAATGCCACAGAATGATTTCTGTACCTTCCACCTTTTGTAGGAATACAGCAGAACAAACCACAATTGCATATCTTTAGGGCTAAGGTGTAACATACATTAATAACAATGACCCTGAAGGTGCTCTGCATGTTGTAATATAGCCATTTGTATGGGTTCTTTCTGTAGCTAATAAAGATGAGCTTTCCAATTATGGTAAATGTCATTTACAATAAGTGTTTTTTCTCTGTAAATTTGGTAGTTATATGCAGGACTGTTTTATAAAATGACAGTACATTACTGTATTTACCTATATTCTGCATGTATGCACACTACCAGTCAAAAGTTTTGACACGCCTTCTCGTTCCAGGATTTCCTATGTTTTTATTATTGTAGATTATTGAAAACATCACCTATTGCTTTGATGACAGCTTTGCACACTCTTGGCATTCTTTCAATCAGACTCATCAGGATCCTACCTGGAATGGTATTTAATTAACAGCGGTTCTGTCAATAGTTCATTAGTGGAATTTCTTGCCTTCTTAATGTGTTTGGGATCATCAGTTTTGATGGTCAGGTTGGTACACAGTTAGTGAACCTGTTCCTCTATGGGTCTACTCCACATTAGGCATAATTCCATGTGTTCCATTACTGCATAATTCCATGTGTTTCTCCACCATTTTATGTGTTTTTAATACTAATCTACAATGTAAAAAACATTGAATGAGAAGGTATGTCCAAATTTTTGAATGGTAGTGTATTTTTAATGCATTGCTCACATGTGCTCTAAAATGCATCCACAGATGTCTAAGGGCCCACATTATATGTACAAGAGCAATTTTCATTGCTAGCTTAAATTAGGAAAATATTTGCCCTTTCATTCAGGCTGTTAAATATTTTTTTTCATAACACGTCATATTTCACAAATACATGCACCTGGGAAAATTATTAAGCCTCAGTTCTTACTGTATGTTCTGCATAACTTCTACCAAACAGTGTTTAGCTGTGATCAATTTTATCTTAAAAACATTTGGGAACGCATGCTGTGACAAGAAATTTCAACCCGATTGTGGTCCCATTTGTGCTGAATAAATATGTTATTGTGGTTTATTAAAAACTCTAAAAGGAAGCTGAACCGAAGTATTTTGTGAATTGCTGACATTTGTAATAGCTTTAAAGCATTTCTGTAAAGTGATCTACTGAAAAAAGAATTGTCATTTTGACAATTCATAATTTTTTTAAATCCAGATTGCACGTCACCCTTAAATATCAGTTGGGCAATGAAAGCTTGCCATGCTGTAAAATTCAAGAATCCAGGACAACCAGGCCACTTCCTATGCCCATGTGAATCTCTTGTCAATAGTAACATGTCTTCCAATATTAAGATGATCGTTAATAATTCTCCTCACAGATGATCCTTTTGGGTCATAATGGTCGATTCATAGTTTTACAGCATTTTGAAAAAAAGTAACGAGACAAATCAAACCAAGCAATGCTTATGGGTACCAAACCCAACAAAGTAGTCTGAGACTCTTTCCAGTTCTCTGCTGCCTCTTGAACAAGATTTCTCCTCTCATTGTTATATTTTTCCACCTGAGGCACATGTACCTTCTGTCTTTGTTCATAAACTCCCTCTCTTTTCTTTCCCTCTCCCTTTCTCTCCCTCTCCACCCCTAGGTAGCGTTGTATACCTGGGGATGATGGTGGGGGCCTTCTTCTGGGGGGGCATGTCGGACAAGGTGGGCCGTCGGCAGTGTCTGCTCATATGTATGTCTATGAACGGCTTCTTTGCCTTCTTGTCCTCCTTCGTGCAAAGTTACGGCTTCTTCCTGCTGTGTCGCACGATAGCGGGCTTCGGGTGAGTCTTCCCCCCCCCCCCCTTTCAATCCCCCACTCAGTTTCATTACACACACTTGTCGTTAATGAAGCGGCACATGTCTCCCAGGACATTACATTTTTTATTTTTTACGGGTACCATGTACATAAGCATACATTTGATAATTAAAGGAGGATGACATTTGAGTGTGGTTGTTCTCTGTTGTAAATTATTATTCATTTTGACCAGAAGCAGATTTGGCATTATCGTTGTGATATTCTGTGAATTCACCAAACAAATGGCATTAAATATATCTTTATGACATATTATTGCCTTTTTGTACTGAGTCTTATGGCAAAATCAGTCTAGTATCTGTTTAAAATGGAGTAAGTTGTAGATCACTTACTTCATTCCTTTTATTAAAAGAAAAATCCACAAGCACACAACACTAATGTGATTAACATACAGGTGTGCTAACCAACATTGTCTGTTTCTTTCTGGACACTGGATTATGGCTGTTGTCATGAGGAATGATCCAGCAGGCATCTTTTATCAACTCCACTCTAAACGAAACCCCCTTCCCTTTGCTTTAGATAATAGTCTTTTTCGGAGAGACAATACATTACAGCTACCCAGATCGATAGCCACTGCAGTGCCGCTTTCTTGACTCCCACAGCTTCTGTCACTGGTGCAGGCTGCTAGTGGTCCTATGCTTAAAGGACTTGTCCTCAGGATGATAGGATTGTTTAAGTATCTTATATCTTATATTTTAGATATGAATGCCTTGATAAACAAAGATAGCAAGTCTTTTGAGGTAAGATTGCAATCTGGCGGAAACCTTGTAACTCCACTTTTGGTCTTTGTCTTTTTTTTTCATTATTCAATACTATTGGTCAGTCCCCATGTGGGTCTGTAAAATTTAGAAATTATTAACCAATGAAAAGTGGTGAAAAGAGTTTTTTGACACAGTATTCATTTATTTAGAATGTACATAGTGTTATAGTTTCCAGAAAAATAGCCGTTTTGGACATTTGAGGTTTTGGCCCAAAAGCAATGATATAATAAACTTTTACTGATCCCACAAGTGGGAAATTTGCATTGTTATGGCAGAGAGTGGGCAGTTCACAGGTAAGAGCAGCAAAACACAATAAAATAAAAGCTATAATGCAACAATGCAGTATAAAAAGTACACATACAATAAGTACAAAAATATAAATGGTACAATTGTTATTACATGGGTATATATATGTACTGGATGTTTCTTACTGGTAATGTGCACAAAATTCAAATAGTGTCTGTGTACATTATTTGAATAAATCTAAATCGTGATGGATGAATAATGGTCATTATAAGTCTGCTAAAAATAAACAATAAATCAAAGTATACGTGATGCCATTGACAAAGTATACGTGATAAACCAGTCCAGGTAGTGGAATAAGAAACACCACATGGAACTGCCAGCAAACATCTGGATTAGATAGATTTTATGCATGATGGGATCAGTTATTTTGAAGTGATGCTAGAGGGTCTACCAGTGCAGCATGAAACTCTTCATTACTTATACGGCTTTAAACCTTTTACCTCAAGGAATTTTGTCTACACCCTAAATAAATGAGTGTCCTGCAAGAAGGACTAGTTTATACCTGTTTAATTCCTTTAAAATTAATTTGATGTTAAAGATAGTGAATACATATTAATATATATATATAAGTAACACAGACTAAATGCTTTGGCTGCTTCAATTAAATATCTAGTAAACACCATGAAACAAATAGGAATGTTATATAGGGCCGGATTTGCAGACGTTGATTAAGTCTGGTCTTGCACTGAATTGTATTGCTAATGATCAGGCTTATGCTTAATCTGGGTTTAGGATCCTGGCTTGTAGTTAAAGTGTAGGCCCACATTCAACCTTTTGCTGTTTTAGAGACTCATTTCATCATTTCTTTAAACTGAATGTATAAGAATGGTTAGAACATAGTTATGCAAAATCATCTAGAAAATCTGACCTTATTGATTGAAGGTCCACTCTTTCATCCTAAATTCCAAAATTCTTGCAGACTTTTATGGAAACATGTGAGCAGAATTTAAATTAGACAAAGAAATAATCTCCGGGTGATTCTGAACCTTGTGTTCTTAGACCCTTTTTGAATGAACAGGTTTCTTAATTCCAACTGTAGGCCAAACCTTTAACTTTTCTTTTGTCCATCTGTTCTTTTCTAGGATTGGTGGTGCAGTACCCATTGTCTTCTCATATTTTGCGGAGGTGCTGGCAAGGGAGAAGCGAGGCGAGCATCTCAGCTGGCTCTGCATGTTTTGGATGATTGGGGAGATCTATGCTTCAGCAATGGCCTGGGCTATTATACCTCACTACGGTAAGTAAAGAGGGTTCACAGGCAGTTCACAGATTCCCAGCATTTTCCCATCTGCTTTGTCTGCAGAGCATTTCGGAGATGTTTGTCGCTGTTGTCCATCAGTGTTCCTCCCTTAAATAGCAATATTAATCCAGGCTTAAATTGCTGATGGCCACAAGTACTACACCCTGATCAATAGCATCTATCAAATAAAGCAAAGCACTGCTGACCTTGACTGACACATGAATGTAAGGCCTGAAATACATCCTCATTTCCTAAAAAATGCAGTTGTGGCTGATACAAAAAACAAGGTTCCTGGCAACGCTATGTTGGGTTACTAGCCATGCGACCTGGCTGGCAGTGATGAGTGTAAGCGTGTGTGAACTCGCAGAGCTTTAGGTTAAGTGATTAATGCGCATGGAGCGCACTGCAGGGATATTTAAAGGATGAAGGCGTTCCAGTGGGGGGAGGCACAGCAGCATGATTTATGAGGACCTCAATGCTGGAAATAAGCTGCACTCATCAGTAAAGAAAGTAAAGAACAGCGAGTAGTGGGGGATGGTGCTGGTTGGACATGAAAGAAAGAGCCTCGCAGCCTGAATGACTCTAGTGTCTGAGTATTTTTTTTGTCTATTTTTTGTGGTTCACAATGATTGGAGTGTAATGAGCTTTTTCTCCTTGCCTTGTGAGACAATGTGCAGGCAAAGCATGATTTATGAATGACCTGCAGTTAGTTCGAGCCAGGTGAAGGCACGCAGACTGTCAACTGGACAAAAAAAATACAATTTACACAATCTAGTCCTTCGTCCAAGCATAATCCGCCAAAACATGTTTGGTGTCTGAAGGTGGCTGAGCCTGATGGAATCTGAAAGAATCTCTTGATGCTCCACATTTCCAGCTGGATGCATGATCCTAGTTATGATTTATTACTGGCTAATAAATGGGACTTGATCTGAATGTACATTTGGATTTCATTGTACATTTGGAGTTAAGTGCGACTGTGGTGTCAGATCACATGGACCACATTCACCAACACCTTGTCTTCATACTTTCACGTGATTAGAATGTGTATGGCATATTTCAATATTTCAAGCTCTGCAGCTGATTTGAGGAGAGGAACCTCTAATACAGCTTTTCATTATAGTGCAACATGTCTTTTAAAAACCAATGGTATTTCAACCTGATTAAAGGTGTCATTGGTGCATTTATACATAAAATTTTATGTGAATAGTCTTTCATCGGGATACTCAAAGTGCATGAAAAAAACAGGTATACAGAGTCATAGCCAGGAATAGTCTGAAAAGTCCCAATCTGGTGTGTAAAACTACATGTTATATATGGCAAGCTAGCATTTAGCTTGAACAATCTGTTGGTTTTTGAACCAAAAATATTTATTATTTTGTATTTTTTCATGTAATATATGTATTCATTTTACTGAATATTTTCAGATTTTTGTCAGGCCACCAGGCAAAAAAATTTTTTTTGGTTAACAATGTTTCACCTCCCCCTCCAACTGCCCCTACCTACTCGGGTAGCTGAGAGACCCTCCCTAGTACTGCGCTCAACATGATTTATTAGGTGTAAGCGCATTAGAGTGCGTCATTCTCAGTCAGTATGATGGAAATTGGAAATGACCAGAGGCTCAGTAAAGAGGAGGTGAGCGTCATGGTTGGCCAACCTGGGCTGCCTCTAGTGCTCACCCCGTCCCAGTGCAAGACCCTTATAATCCGTTCTCTTCTTCTATCTCTATCCCCTCTTTTGTGTCCATCCGTTCTCTCTTCTTATTCACACCCCCTATCATGTACCCATGCTCGACTCTCTCTCTCTCTCTCTCTCTCTCTCTCTCCTCGTATTTTTTTTTATCCCTCAACATTTTCCTTAGAGTGGGGCTACGTGCCTAGCATGCGCCGATCTCTCCTGATAGGCAGCAGTAGCCTGAGTAACAGCAGAGAAACCCTTTGAGCTTCAAACTATGATGCGTCTTGCTAGTACAGAGAGGGAGGGGTGGTTCAGCAGTTGATGCATGGTAATGCGTTCACCACTTCATTTGCTTTAAACAGTCCATTAGATCCTCCCTGCTGCTTCCTCACTACTCAGAAGCTACGGGTAGCCAGCTAAGTAGCACAGTCAGCACTGCAGCGATGCTACCCACAACAGCTTAATATGATGGTTCAACCAGAAATCTTAATTTACACTTTGCCCTACCCTTGTCAGTCAGTCAGTTTGGTGTCTTTAGCTTTGTACAAGCAGTTGTGGCTTATAGCCATCAGTGCAGCATCCCCTCATGGTGCTACACTGATGTCAAAAGTGTTTGCATTATGGATTAGCCTCATAGCTCTGAAGCAAACCTCATACAGTAAACATAATAACACAACTACTCCTAATAATAATACATTTTATTTATAGACACCTTTCACAACACTCAACAACAGAGCAAAGAAGACTAAATAGTATATGCAATTTTAAACAAGCTTGTCTTGAGTTTGGACTTTATAAATACAATTAAAATTTCTAACGTCTGCGGTAAGGAATTTATGTGGGTTAACATTTTGGACAATTGCTTTAATGTTTTAGTTAGCTACTTTTCCGATGTATCTATAACTACATACAGGTCAGAGTCCTTTATTGTTGATCTGCATTAAGCAAGGTATCTGATCAAAATCGGTCGGTGTACACGTCCTCATTCATTATACCCAGGCCTGTCTGCCTCGTCCTTAGCTCACACACCAGCGTACACACACACACACGCTCACACACACACAGACACCCAATCCGTCATTCTGATGATCAAACACCCGCACAACCACATGTGTAGCACATGCAGACATATGAAAGATGACAAGATAAAGGTGTTAAAAGTCTTTTGAAATAATCTGTGCCTTCGAAAAGAAAGGTTCATCACTTTCAGCTGCTGGAAGGGGTCGAGGCTGGACGCTGCCGTTCATTGATTTCACATTAAAAGGTTTTTGAGAGGGATGGGTTTTCTGCATAAGTGTCATTTCCTGCAGTCTTCACACCCTCCACTTTTGTTCTTTTTAAGTGTTTCTTAATGCATCTCTTTCCCTTTTTTCAGCCCTCCAAGACATATTTTTGCAGAAATGTAGTATACTCTTTCTCTTGTTGGGCGTGTTCCTTTTATGCGTGCGCGTCTGCCTTGATGCATTCTCTTGTAGTTTTATATCCCCATATACATGTATGTGTTTGCGTGTGTGTGAGTCAGATTTAATCCCCCCTTCCAGCTGCAGTTGCTTTGGCAGTGCTGCTGGTTCTCTAATATACACAAGTGTGAAAAAAAACTGCAGGTATGCCGACCACTGCTGACTCAGTCATCCGTACCTTCAGTCAATTATGTACATAATCCACGTAATGAGATTTCCAATGACATGGGCGAAACACGAACCCTCTGGGTCTGGCTGCTGCCGTCTCACAGGGAAGGCAATTACAGTAGCGCTGGCTATGGGTAAAACAGTGCAAGGTTCCAAGAGGGCCCACACAATGTCAAGCTGTAGTGTGTGTGTGTGTATTTGTGTGTGTGTGTATATATATATGCAAGTCCTGTCAGACATAATAGGTTTATACAGTTGAAAATGAACTGCAAAAAATGAATACATTAATTAAATACATTAAAATGAAATATAAATACATTTTACGCATCTCTGTGAACGTGAACAGAGCTGTGTGAATACTTTAATGTGTTATATTTCAAAAAAGCCTCCCTCCAGCAGTATGATGACAAAAATCCTATAAATAGATAATTACAGTGTGTTATCTGTAAAGATCATGATTTTGCCAGAATACATAGAATAATGACTAAACATAAACCTACTAACACCTTCAACTATGTTTTAATCTACGTCTTTGTTATTGTATATAGAATGACCAAAAATATTTAAACAAAACATGATTGGTTGATTGATAATGTTTATATAACATAACATAACATAGCATTTTACAAGGCCATAACATTTAGGTTATATTATGAGGAAAACAAAACGTACCCTGGAAATGTATGAGAACGAACGCTCGTGCAGGGATACATCTTTTTTCTCTTTCACCAGGCTTAACTCATCACACAAAGTCTTCAGGAAACCCTACCACCTCCCACACATCCCCACCCCACACGCTTTAACACACCTCTCACGTTTACACGTCTTTAACACTGCTGTCTTACAGCCCACATGTTCCTGAGGTGTGGATTCTTTAACATCAGGCTTAAACAGTCCCATGAGTCGTGGCCCCCCCACACACACACACTTTAATCCAGGCTTCCATGTATAATCGACAGCATTTATCAAAACCTTATTTGAATATGTCAGTGGATTTATTCAAAGCTGTCATTTCCTTGCATTAACACCCCCTTCCACCCACCTTCAGAAGCCTCCCTCTCTCCTCCCACACATCAGTGGATTAGTCTTGTGATGATTCTTACAAAAAATATAAATACAGTTCTCGGCTTGCGCCTGGAGGAGGAATTTGTGGTGGGATGACAAATATAATGTGTCATAAACAAAAATAGCATTAACTGAAAGAACAATCAAGTTATCAATTGACAAGAAACATAAGAAGAAATGAGGTTTCACATTTGTTATTTGAAAATTCAGGGATTTGTGTCTACTGAAGTGAAAGACATGAGTGCAAGTTATTACAGGAGAGGTGGGATGTAGGTGGAAGACGTTGCTTTTAAGAATGTTTTTGGGTCATAAATAAAAGCCAATAAGTACAAAGTTTAATCTTTTTTCTGGGTAAACTTTTTAGTAATGTTAGAATGCTCTGACTCTAATAATACTAATATTGTTTTTGCCATATGTTTGTCTCTGTATAGTAAGGCTGGTCTGATTTTATTAGTTTCTTTTAAAAACACATTTAAAGACTCTTAATGTTGTCATTACCACACTTTACAGCCCAGCACACATGGAAATGACTTTTAAACCAGCCAAGCATTTTAGACCACAAAGAACAATTAGCTGCTGTAGGACCCTGTTTAGTTTCATATTACATTTCAGATGATGACTTCAGACACTAAAGTGGAGATTGTTTCATGAGCCAAAATGAACTTTGCTTGTTGTGTAGCTTGTATTACATGGTTTTGGAGACCATACTCGAATATTAGAGGGTTTTAGGTTTAGTTGAGAGTAGAAGCAATGTGGGTCCTGATGTTCGTCCAATGTTATATGCCTTATGCACATTGTGCCCCCTGTTGGTTAAACTTAGCGAGAATCTTAGTGAGTGATGTGTCCTCATTTTATCGTAGGAATCTACGGGAGTTCCACATTCATGTGTACCTTTGTATAGGACTGAATATTTTTCAAATATTTTATTTGGTCTAAATCTCTTTCGCATCATGGATTTTTCGTCCATTCAAGGAAGACACAACTGCACCAGCAAACAAGTAATTCAACAAGTCTTATTCGACTCGAAAATCATTTTAATGAAATGATACAGATCAGTATTTAGACAGACTGATAAACACAAACAACATGTTAAAAATGTAAACCTCAAAAGCATTTCAGATGTTCTGGATTGGACATAGTACATTGACAAGACATTGATTGGACATATAAGCAGTATTTTGAATATGATATCATAATAAAGTCCAGCAAGGGCCATTTCACTTTTACCATTTAGACAGTGCAGAGGTCCTCCAGGACCATGGTGTGACCGAAAACAACACAGACGGGACAAGACTGCACAAAAACAAGAGCGAACAATACAGCAGTATATGACAGAACAGTATACAGTGCAGGTGACACTACCAAGTAGGATTGTGTCAGATACTGTATTGTAGCAGCTAATTAAATGTGCAGAATTGCAATAATTTATGCAGTAAGTACTAACAGTAATAAGTTACTGTGCATGAATTGTCAGGAAATACCAACAACAAGAAAAAAGCAGCAGTATTTAAATAAAAAAAAGGGAACAGTAGGCTACGATGTAGGTATTTTTCTGATTCAGTTCTAAGTTGGGAGCCTGATGGCTTGGGGAAAGAAACTGTTTCCCATCCTGGCAGTGAAGACCCATATGCTAACAAATGCAAGGAGGGAGAACTAGTGTGGGAGGTTTAAGTGGGGGTCATGCACAGTGTTGGTGGCTTTTTGGATGCAGTGACTGGGGTAGATGACCATGACAGAGGTAAGAGAGACATCAATGATTTATTTTAGCTGCTATAGGGTTTTGCAGCCTGAGCTCTCTTCAGCCTCTGAAGGAAATAGAGACTCCTTTAGGCTTTCTTGGTAATGGAACTGGTATTGATAGTCCATAGAGCGTTGTCTGTGATCTTTTTTGTGTCATCCAAATGAAAATATAGCTTGTTGGTTCCAAGAGTAGTTGTACCTCCTTCCTGTGCACAGCTTCAACACTTCCACTGATCAAACCCAACACAGTTGTTTCATCATCAAACTACACAGCTGTGAGAGGCATGAACAGCAGCGGACTGAGGACTCCTAAGGTCTACCAGTCAGAATGATCCAGCTGTAGAGGGTGGTTTTCAGGCCCAGCAGCTTTTCTATCAGATACTGAGGAACAATAGGGTTGAATACTGAAGTCTATTAACAGAATTCGTGTGTAAGGGTTGTTTATATCTAGATAAGTGAGGACCAGGGTGGCAGTGATGACATTATTTGTTTAACAGTTGAGACGATGCTCAAACGGCAGGAGGTCCATTGAGAGGGTCAGCTGTTTTTTTTTAATGATGCACATTATATGAGCTGCATCACATCCTTTGGAGAAATGTGTGCAGAATATTGTATCTTGTGGAAACAACACATAATGCAGCTAATATTCATGTAGCGTAATGGAGCTGCTACATGAGTATTAGCTATATTAAGTAAAAACCCAAGATATATTTATGTTTGATATTCATAGTATTCACAAATTTTGTGATGAAAATGAATCTTTATCCATAGTTCAGCATTAATTTCAGACCCAGTTTGCCTTATATTTTAGCACATGTTGGCAAATGGAATCCTGATGATTAATGAGGAACTCCCTGCGTAGCTAATGAAATCAGTGGGAGCAAGAAAAATGGTGCCTCTCTAATTCTAAACATCCCATTAACCTGTCCCTCCACCCTCCTTGCTGCCTCTTTCTGTGTATTACCTCTTTGCATCCATACCCAGGAACAGAATGGAGAATATCAATTAAGCTGTGCTGTTAATGAGATGTTTTGAATACTTTTGAGATCTGTAGCATGGAAGATGTGACTCAACAAAAGGTCCCATGGGTACAGTCAGCGGACCTGGTGACCTACTCATCCCTGAGATAAGAGAAAGGGCTCAGAATGGTTTGTAATAGAGAAATTTTACCACTTGGTTTTCAGGCACGAAACCTCCATGTTTGTATTTCTATTAGATTAATTAATGTCACAGTTTAGTATATTATACATAAATGTTTATAAAAATGTATATTAAATACATGTATGCCAGGCTGTAATCATATACCTACTTGATTCCTTCTGCTGTTGTTTGCGTACTATTACAACAACAACACAATGAAATACCTTTTGCGATTAAAGCAAATAAACACATATCGGCTGTATTTGCTATATTTTAAATGGTCATTATATGTTCAAAGCCATTAATGTCCTGCAGGTACGTTACAAAATATTCACTCCATTTTCAAAATTTACAAAAACACTGTAAATGTCTTCTTTAACACCCAGCACAGGGCATTATACTGTCCAATTATGTCTTGTTAGAGTCAGTTTTATAAAATGGTGTCTCCATGTGACTCGTAGGAAGCATGTGTTCACCCCTCCCAATGTCTGGGGTATTACTAATATTTTAATTTGTGATGTATGCATATGAATATACAGTTTCAAATGGAATTTCCATTTCGTCCTACTGTACAAAGGCATGTAATGGCATCAGGTGACTAGGAAGTGCTACATTGGACCTAGATGTGTTTGTTTGTATATCTACCCTGTGGAGACGCCTGCCCAGGGTGCGTCTCTGCCTTTCGCTCTGTGAGAAGTTGGATTCAGCAGCTCAGAAAATGAAGGAGCCAGTGATTTGACTCCTTATTTTCTGAACGGTTGTTAAAAACACATTACTGTAGAGGTGCTTTAAATGAGTGCTGACATCACATAGAAAATGAGTATGATACAGTTCTATTTGAAGCTTCAGTTTTTTTTATTCATGTGAAATGCTTGATGATGACAGCCAGTGTTCCTCCTACTCTTGTCTTTGGGGTGTTATGCGAATCATAAGTTTGTGTCAGTTGCTAACCTGTGTTGTCAGAAGTGTGATAAGGTTTTTGTCCATTTACGCTGCACCTTGTGTTCCTCAGGCTGGAGCTTCAGTATGGGTTCGGCGTATCAGTTCCACAGCTGGAGGGTGTTTGTGGTGGTGTGTGCTCTGCCATGTGTTTGCTCTGTGGTGGCCCTCACCTTCATGCCTGAAAGTCCCAGATTCTACCTGGAGGTAAGAAGATTTAAACTGAACGCATGACCATGAGTGTACCTTTCCCTGGTTGCACATTCATTTCTAATTTGAGTTGTATATCTCTGTATATCATGTGCTACAACAGTCCAGTTCAGTTGGATTTTGATGCAGCTCAGAAATATTTTTAAAAATACATATAATATATAAAACTGTGACTGGCAGAACAGTAGTGGCATAAAGTTTTTTCGTCCAAAAATTAGGGCACATTGAAATATTATTGAATAATATTTCAAATTGTATTTTCTAAAATCAGGGCAGTTAAATTTCCACCTTCATATTACTAACATTCAAATGCCTCTTTGTTTGTAACTGCATCATGACATTGCATAACGTATGTGTATATAATATATATAAATATAAATTTTTATAATGACTATACATTATTATTAGTGTATGTGTCGTCTTAACAAATATGTACTTTGTTGTGATTCAGTTCAATGCACCATTCAGATACTAACAGAAAAAGCCTTACAAAGAGAAGATTCTCTCTTTGAAGGTAATAACTCATGCATGTCGTGACTCCCTTCGCTGGCTTCGCTGCGAGGGAGGTGGGCGGCTGTCATCCAACATTGTTAATCCCCCTCGGATTTTCCCTTTTTCTCTTTTCCACTCAGGTGGGGAAGCACGATGAGGCCTGGATGATCCTCAAGCAGATCCACGACACAAATATGCGAGCGCGTGGACAACCTGAGAAAGTCTTCACTGTGAGTCCGTTATCACCCGCGCTGTGATGAATTAAGACCATCATCCTTGTCACACTAAATTAAGCAGTTTATCCCAGCAGTGTGGTCTAAATGCCCCGAGGACCACCAGCAGTCGTCTTCTGCTCCCTAGATATTTGGCCCTTTAGGCGTCATTTACAAATACACAGAGTGAGGATCGTATAGAGAAAGAAGACAGGCTGCATCAAGGCTTGACGCACACACCAGCTGTGTTATTAAGCCTTACTCACTTTTCATTACATGGAGATTTCTCACAGTGCTCTGGGCTTTGCATAGACCAATTTCACCCCAAAATATTACATTTTAGTAATTCATGCTTCATTGCTTTGTAATAGGTTTTGTTGTTGTAGGCTATTGCTTTACATACTGGAGATGTTGTTGGTGTAATTGGCTCTATGGGATAATGAGTAAAACCCTCTGTAGAAGATGAAACGAAATAAAAGGATTTCAGCCTTTTTGTTTTCTATTATCCTCACAGGTTAATAGAATTAAGATCCCGAAGCAGATTGATGAGTTTGTGGAGATGCACCCAGAGTCCGGTAACACGGTGACCAAAATCGCTTTCCGAGTGAAGACTGAACTTCAAGGGGTGAGAATTTGTTTCTCTTTCAATTTGAGTTTTTTAATGTGTGATTTGTCAGTATTGAAAATGGACCTAACCACACTGATCAATTATTTTCTCCCCAGATCTGGTTGACTCTAATGAGGTGTTTCATTTATCCAGTAAAAGATAACACTGTAAAGCTGGCCATTGTGTGGTTCACATTGTCGTTTGGGTATGCTTTTTCTTGTCTGTTAGATGCTGTTATAAATATAGTAGTTTAATTTTATTCAGTTTTCCCGCTTTCTTAAATGTGTTTCAAAACATATTTGGTCATTGAGCTTTGCTTCTTTAATTTTACACTATAACGACAAGGCTAATGAAGCTAACTAGTAAAAACAGTGTTTTCCTCACCCTCAAGCCTCATACAAGTTGCATGCCTAACCCATTGCACGCTTTCCTCAAACCATGTCAACTTATTGAATAGTCTCAAGTATTCCTGTGTGGATTCTGACACTGTATTAAAAAACTGGAAAACACGATTGTGGAACACGCACAGGATTGATGCTACTACTGGAATCTTGCAGGTATTATGGCTTGTCCGTGTGGTTCCCTGATGTCATCAAGCACCTCCAGGCAGATGAGTATGCTTCTAAAGTGCAGCGGCACAATAATGAGATCACTGAGGATTTCACATTCAACTTCACATTAGAAAATCAGATACACACCAACGGCGTGTTCATCAATGACAGGTATACATGAAAAGATGATGTTCTGAGATGATACAAATTGCAATTATTTTGGTATAAAACTGCAAAGAAGCTTATGAAGTTACATGTTAGAGGACACAACTGGTTTGTGCTATTTCTCATAAAAAATGTAAGTGCCTGTTGTCTTTATGACTTTTACAGATTCATAAGTATGAAATTCAAGTCGGTCACGTTCATCAACACCACTTTTCAAAACTGCTTCTTCGAAGACGTGACCTCAGTGGGCTCCTTCTTTCGAAACTGCACTTTTATTGATGCTTTCTTCTACAACACAGGTCAAATGCACTGTACAAGTTTTGCCTTTTAAAACACTCTTGGAAATTCATTGATTATTGATTATTTGGACACAGTATTGCATCACTCAACAATTTTGAAAGGGTTTTAGACTAAAAAGTGACAGTTTCATTTTGTGTATCATTCATTAATAAATGAATGAGATCTTTTATACCTTCCAACTGAGTTCAATCATTCAAGTGGTTATTGCTTTTTCTTGTGCAGATATTGATGACTCCAAATTGATCAATACCAAACTCACAAACAGCACTTTCCATCACAACAAAACGGGCTGTCAGATGACGTTTGATGATGACTACAGCGCCTACTGGGTTTACTTTGTCAATTTCCTGGGAACGTTGGCTGTGCTACCAGGGAACATAGTGTCTGCCCTCCTCATGGATAAAATTGGGCGCTTATCTATGCTTGGTAAGATAAACACCATCTATTTCATTTAATCTATATTGAGTATTTATGGTAAGGGGTGGTGGATGGCGAACAATTTGGCATCGCACAATGTCTAATGTGAAACATCGCGTTGGACAATGGCATCATCCGTGGCGGGGGGTGGGGTGGGGTGGCTTTTGTTTAATAATAAATTCATAATGAATGAATTAATTGTGGCCTAGCGTTTCCATTATCTGGCCTGCATGGTCTTTGTTTTACCCATAACCAAACCATAAATAAATAAATAAAGATAAGTTATACACAAACATGTCCCGAACTATAAGAGACCCAACTGCAAAAAGTAATGCGCCTTTATGCACTTATCCTGGTGCTGTGCATTATGGGATGAGGAGACGTATTTTAGCAACATAGCCCCATGGAGCTCGATGGGAGCTGTGAGGAGGGGCGGAGCCTCATCTAAATTGTGCCCGATGGCCATATTAGGTCCCAACCTTCAAATACTCATTTGAACACAGCATTATTTGCTTATTTAGCAAACAGCTCAGAGAAAAGGGGTTTAATAGATCAGTAGAACAGTGCAGGGTTAAGGCGAAAAACTCCACCAGCAGTCTCCAAGTGCAGATTACCCGCACATTAATTCTGATCAATCAAAAAGCAGTTTAGGAAATACGTTCAATGGCAGATCTGGCCAGCGAGTGATGTGGATGTTGTCACATGACGCATTTTGGTTTGTTTCAACTGGTCCGGACCAGAACACCCAGTGTAGTGTGAAAACGACCCAAAATGGCAGAAAAATTCTACAGTGTATAATTTGTTGCCCTTGGTCAGGACCAAATGATCCGAACCACATATGTGAAAGCACCCTAAGTGTGCGCGAGCTGGTTGCTGCTGTGGTGGGGGCGGGGCAGAGGATCGTGGTGCCGGCTCAGCATTGTGATGTCTATCTATCAACGGCAATGGACGACCGTATCGTCTGTCGAACCAACCCTATTTGTGATATGATATTAAAGAGAACATGTCCTACAAAACAGTATATAAAAATCTGCAAAAGGGTAATAAATTATCAATGGCACTCACTGCTGGTGTCTGTGGAGATTCGGCTATGCTATCTAACCATGTTACAGTTACAAGACGTAACACGAATTTAGGAACTAAGTTGACTTTGAACAGCAGTAAGAAATCCTTCCATCTTTCTAGCTGCTCATAGGCTATTTTGTGTGTTTCCCCAGGGTTCTCCATGATCTTGTCTGGAATCAGCTGTTTCTTCCTATGGTTCGGCACAAGTGAAGCCATGATGATCGGGATGCTGTGTCTTTACAATGGCTTGAGTATCTCTGCCTGGAACTCATTAGACGTGGTCACAACAGAGCTTTATCCTACAGACAGAAGGTCTATACCCAATACATGCACAAAAACACTTTGTTTAACACAAGTACTATTAACTTACAAGCAGCACATGTCCTGAATTGAGCCTGTCACTGACAATCACAATTATTTTGTGTCATCTGTGCCTGTCCTAATGAAATTTGCTTGTATGTGTACTACCTGCATTAGCCGACTGCCGTACTCAACAAGCAAACTGTCAAAGTCGATCATAGGAAACTGATGGATAAAAATCCCAGACTCCTCTAAACAGGCTAGACTTCTTTCAGAAAACAACTCTGTAATCACTTTTATTTATAATCATATCTATAGGTGATTAATCATCGTTCATCATATTTTATAAATTATATTTTATAAAAACATTTTATTCTATTTTTATTCCATTCTTATTTTATTCCATTTTAAACAATTTTACTAGTTGCTAGGGTTGTCGAATGTGTATTAAGTAAAGAAAATTTTATGATATTTACTCAGAGTGTTTTGTCTAGTTCAAAGACTGGGTTTCTTTCAAAATTTATAGGTAGTTCAGATGTGTGTGAGTTTTAGGGAAAAACATAGTAGTTATTGTGGTACTGAATAGTGAGGCCACTTTGTAATGGGTTACTTTTTAAAGTGACGAACACAGCACATCTCAGTGATTGTCAGTTTCTGTATTTAGACCTTCACTGCGGGTTTTTGGTCTCAGAACGGTTAGTGTAGCCAGCTAGACACTTCTAAAACACAATTATAGCGGTGGCTCCCCTCACTTAAACTTCCCCTGCTCATAGGGTGTAAGATTGTTCCAGTGCTTGCAGTTTATCTGCTTCACGTTTAAACATTTTCTGGCTAATTATCAATTTATAATTTTCTTTGGCTATATTATACTATTGTATACAGTACCAGTCACATGTCTGGACACACCTTCTCATGCAATGATTTCTTTTGTTATTTTGGCTATATCGTAGATTAATATTGAAAAGTTTACAGCTTTGTACTTTCTTGGCATTTTTTTGATGAGATTAGTGAGGAATCGACCTGGAATGGTATTTAATTAACAGCTGTTCTGTCAAGAGTTCATTAGTGGAATTTCTTCCCTTCTTAATGTGTTTAGGATCATTAGTTGTGATGGTCACGTTGGCACCCAGTTAGTGATCCAGTTCCACTACGGTTCTACTCCACATTTTGGCAAGAACCACTTAACTTAGTAAAAAGAAACAACAGCCCATCATTACCTTATTATAAAACAAATTCTGGTTTGTTTAACTCTTGTTTTTGTTAACTGCATCCATGTGTTCCTTTATCATTTTGTTTGTTTTCTATATTAATCTAGTAGAAAATAATAAAAACAAAGAAAAAGCACTGAATGAGAAATTAATATAATACACTTGTATAGATGCTTAATAAAAGAGTATATATTGTATAGGTCCATCAATTATAGTATTCAGCTTATAAATAATAGTTTATAAATAATTATTAAGTGTACCAGAATAACTGAAATGAAATAGTTTGCAAAAAATCTATATTTCACAAAAATTTACAATTGTATTGTAATGAGATTTATAAGTCTGTCGACTCCTACTAATTATATAACAGATAAAAAATTCACTCTCTGTCTTTCTCTTATTGTCTTTCAGAGGGACTGGCTTTGGCTTCTGCAATGCCTTGTGTAAGTTTGCGGCAGTGCTGGGGAACCTGATTTTTGGCTCTCTGGTCAGTATCACCAAAGCCATCCCCATCCTGCTGGCCTCCTCGGTGCTGGTGGGTGGCGGTCTGGTGGGACTGCGGCTGCCGGACACGCGGTCCAACGTCCTGATGTAGCCACTTCCGATTTGTCTGTCTAACGTGTCTCCAGTCCATTATACACATCGTTTGAGTCATCCTGTTTCATTTACAGAGCTACGTGTGATGGAATCAGAAATGAGCAATATGATTACCATAAAGAGCTTCATAGAAATAGCAGTTTTATGTGACTGAGCCATGCTGCAGGATGGATTGTTTTATTCGGAGTCGATTAATAATTAGTTTAAACCTGAATTATGTGTTGATGTTTTGGCATTTTGAGAAGCATTAATGTGTCTGATCAAGGGAAAGTCTGAAAGTGCTGTTTATCTTCTCATTACTCTATTTCCTTACACCCTGCCACTGTGTAACTTGCGTCCTTCTCATCACAGTATTAACACGAGCCCGGCAGAAAGTTGCATACATTACGCTGATGGGCTGTATAGCTGCGCCCTGGCATCGATACGGGTGTAAATATTAATGTCCCCCTTATTAAGGAGCTTGGAAAACAAACTCTTAATGAGCCGGCAGAACCTGCTGGAAGCCCATGGAGGAGCAGGATGATCAAAAAAGTCTGAGAGAGCGGCACAGCTGTAGCCCAGCTGTCCTTCAGCAACATAGAGCTCAAGTAGACCAACTGAGAATAAAACATGGTCGCAGTCAGCAGCTCTCTTTGATAACAGGATATTTCGTTTGCTGGGGCATTAGCTGTATGATTAAAAATTGTATATGACTGCTGGGCATTAAAAAGCCCTAAAGTTTGCATCATTAAAGCGGTAGTTCAGTGTTTTCCCTGTTTTTGGACGTTTTTAAAGTGAGCACATAAAGGCTCTCATAGGGTGCTTTTAAAACACAGCAAATGCAACGAAGAAAAAATACACCACTGTTCACAGGGCTCTTATTTACACGTTAGAGTAAAACCTGATAAAGGACATCATATAGAGCTCTAACTTATCTGAGAGCACTAAAGTCGCTATTTTCAAGTCTTTCAAAACATTGGACTGTTCCTCTAAGCATATAACCCATAGTAAGCATAAGTGCTGATATAGTGACTCCTTCCAGTCCAGGCATTCAAAATCTTTCAACGTTTCAATTGGATAATTTGTTTGTAGAAACAACCCAATGAAAAAAACATTATTGCCGCTTTTGTGTCAAATGTCAAATGCAGCCAATGGAAAGACAGAATTCATCATTTACACACAGAGTAAAGTAAAAGAACAAACGTATTTCCTGCTGTTTTACTTTTTTTGTATTTCTAAGAAGTGCACATTCAATGCAGGAACTTCAACCTAGATCGCTTAATTCCAATAACTGTGGCTTGTTATGAACATTGTGTACTTTGTGCATATGTAATGTCGATTTGTAAAATGAGTCATTCACCACATCTTTTCCAGATGTACCCATGTGTGCTTTATGCTTTCTCTGGAAGTACCGATGGCCTTTTGAAACTGTGCCTCTCCTTTGTAAGATCGTTATCACCTATGGGCAGGAGATGCAGCCCTTGTAAACCTGAAGTATGGTAGATATTGTAAATGTTGTCACCCACTGTCTTCTTAGAGTTAATTGGTCCGCATGGAGCATTTAGGGACACAGCACTGTGCTTGAATGAAGTTGTAACACGCCGTGGCCGCAGGTCCATGCTGGCATTGACAGGATGGAGAACGATGGCAGATTTCAGGGACTGGAGGGCTTAGAAAGACCGCCTCAAACAGATGGGCCCTCCAGTTGGCGGAAGAAATATTCGATGGCGAGCGTGAGTTCAGAGAGTTTACCAGCAGTTTGTTAAGTTTGTTACTGAAATTACCTTTTGCTATTTGCCACTACAGAGTAAAGCATGTGTTGGAGAGTGAAAATGAAATTTCATTTAACTATAGACCTTTTTGGGGGAAATATAGAGCCTCGAAAGTCAATAGGCGATGATTCATTCTTGTCTTTGGGTATCTGATTTGTGTTATTTAATATCAAACTTTTGTTAGATCGTTCTTCTTTTTCCTGATGCTTTTCCCTTTCAGCTAGTTTGTTTTATTATTACAGTAAGGCAATTTATGAACACTCGGGTTGGAAATTAATTTTATGTGATTTTCAATCTAGTTTTTCTGTTTTTCTGCTTTACTAGTCCTTGTTATATGACTGAGATTACTGTTCTCACATTGTCTTTGTTCACATTACTTTGTTCTACTAGTCTGCCAATGTTACTATGGACTTGGAATCTCCTGTGCCCTGTTCAGCGGCTACATGGTGTGTGTGTGTATGTGGTTATGTATGTGTGTGTGTGTGTCATTTTGTTGAGATCGAATAACACATTAATTTATTTTGCAGAATATTCTTATGGGACTATTCTAGATTTTATTTGAAAAAGAAAAGGAAAATAGAGCATAATGCAAAGTGTCCTGTCACTATTTTTGGATTAGGCCTCCAATAAACCAAAGTGAATTCCTGCTGTTTCAGTTTCAGCAGAGCTATGCAGCCTGAACTAGAGATTTATAAATAAAAAATAAATAGTTATTCTAGAACACAACCGTTCTTTTTCTCGGCATAAAAAAAGCTGAATTTTAAGCAAATTTTCGACCGCGGACACATTGTGATGTTACTGTAGGCTACTGTGTCTGTATGTGTGCGCTTATGTTTGTGTACAGTACGTATATACATATATGTGTATGTGTGAGCATATGGAGAGAAATGTGTGTGTATCTGTAAAATACTGTATATATAAACGATGCTGGTTGTGTTCAGACAGAACATCTCGTGAACGTGGTTCGATGACGTACATGGAAAACGGATGAAATGCATTCACAGAACTGCAACCCTTTCATCTGCAAGTGTTTCGAAAAAAAGCTGACATTCTTCTGACATCACAAGCAGTCTTGCATGTGTGTGTGTGAAACACTTTTGTGCTCGGTGCGAAGTTCTTGCGTCCCCTCAGGCCAAGGGACAATCAAGAGAAAATGATTATTCGGAGTAAAAGAGAGAATGTAACACTGTTATATGTATTATGAAGGCTGTGTGTGTGGTTTGTGAGCAAAGAAATACAGAACAAAAGCTTAATTTTGTGAGGGTAATAAAAATATGTGTTGAAATGATTCTACGTCTGTGTTTACGACTGACAAACACATTTGCAACCCAACAATTCAGGATCTGACCCAAGACTACTGGTAATAATATAAGGTGGTGCATTAGGTTGGATGCATTAAAGGGCTCACATCAATTTAATCACTTTCGATTTGTTACATTGTTAAAGTTTCGAAACTTACAGTTGCCTCCACATACAGCACTTACACAGATAGCTGTAAAAAATGGCCCATAGGGTCATAAATACAAACACATGCACATACTTCTGGCAGAATAGTTTGTAGCGATTATAATCCCTCCCACTCGTGAGTTTTAGAAAGCCCAATACAAGGCAGCCAATCACAACAAAGCTTATTTAACTATATATCAATCTTAAAGGTACAGTGACAAAAATGGCCTGAAGTTATCTCGTCATTTATTATGACATAATTATTATGATATAACCGCTTGTAGTACAAACTTGCACACAAATGTCATCATAGGACCTCAGCAAAGAACAAGTTAGAAGAAGGATTTCGGACATGAGCCCTGGGACATGAAGCCTTCAAAAGAAATGGTATGGTGTGATTTTGGAGACCATTACAGAATATTGCCTAAACAAATTTTGAACATCACTGTTGGATTTAGTATTATAAAACAAAGACAGTATGTCTAGACTGCATTTTAGTCTAAACACTACTTATTCGAGACTGTTTATTCGTTGCATGCATAGTTAAACAAGCACAGTGTGAACATCCTTGAGACAGTGATATTGTACAATTATTCTTTTATTAGTATTCATTATTTAATTAATTTATGTATTAATTGTCTTTATTCTGTAAACCTATCATTCTGTTGTTTAACTTGACAAACTACTCATTGTTTACTGTTTACTGTTTGATAATACGAAACATATATACACAATATGGTATTGGGATTTCTGACCATTACACTAACAGTGATTTTAAAGGCATTGCATTCAAATACTTTCCACTCTCCACAATATTTTGGCGTTTCTGTGGGAATTTGTGCCCATTCTATTGAGCATTTATGAGGGCAGACACTGATGTTGGACGAGAAGGCCATGTCTTTAGGTATCTTGTTTTGTGCACTGGGGCACAGTCATGCTGGAATAGAAAATAGTCTTAAACTAAATGAGGAGGCGTTGTCCAATATGTCTTGGTCTGCTGAAGGATTAAATTTAAGACCTTCACTAGAAGTAATGGGCCATATGAATTCGATATTTAGGAGGTGTGTCCCAATACTTATGTCCATGTAGTGTATCTTTTCAATAAAACACCAAGGCCAATATATTTTGATATTGATGGTGTGTTTGAAATCTTTGATATTGGCTGCCATTCAATAAAACTGGAAAATATTTCATTATAAATGAAAAAACAAGGTACAGTTTTATTATTTATTATAATAGCTAACTAATAACAAATTAGTCAATGTTTTACATATTTTAATCATTTTACTTTACTTTTAGAATCAGACTTTTCAGTCTTCAGCACTACGAAACCAAAACCCTTCATTTTACCCCCTAAAGTTACCTTAATTTTTACCTTAATTTCCAGGAAATTTTAGGGGAAAAATGCACAGATTAAGGCAGATAAAAGGGCAAAACTACTGAATTTTGCCCCTTAAATAAC
>JBBMFX010000037.1:8442170-8462935 GCA_037832545.1 Rhabdalestes septentrionalis | reverse complement strand
ATATATTATAATTCTATGTATAATTCTATGTTATTCGGCTTAATTGAACATACATAGTAGGTCTGCAGAACATGTGGTTCATTAATGCTTATCGCAGTATTGGTCTTTGCAAAACTGACATCATAGCTGGCTGCAGTGTGCACGAGACCACGGTGTTTTAGTGCATATGAAACCACAGAGAGTGTTTGTATGGGTGTTTTGATGTTGGTTAGGTGATAAAGGGCTGAGATCACACACATTGATGTACTGAACGGCCTTGAAATCAATAAGTGGATTTTACTGTTTTGTTTTCGTGTGTGTGTTCTGCACCTTGATCTGTGATCTAAAACTCCAGTATCTCCTTTGTTTACACACACAGGAGCAAACTTGCACAAATGGTGGCTGGCTACAATAGCAAAAAAATTATTTCCTTAAAATGTTGTTATTAATGTTTTGCCAGGTCTTTTCACACTGAGTCAGTACTAACAGATGAAAAGAGCTGTGCTATAAAAGTTTAACATAGACTCACCATAGTGAGTTGGACGCTCTAATTCATCTCGGAGCGCTGAATATAAAAACAGACAAATAACAATACACAAACAATCATAAACTCTGATTAAAGGAAGCACAGTGTTATTGTTCATGTGTGCCTTTTCAAGAAAACCCTTTGTTTTGATCTCTTATGACTATATTCTTTGGTCTATAAAACCATACTGCACAAACTGAATGTTTTACAATTCTTATGGTTTTAAAAATAGTGAAGTTATCAATATTTATCAATTATTATTCTCTGATCAATTTTCCAACATTGATTTATATTGATGACCAGTTTTACACCAGTTGGTTAATTAAATGGTTTAATGGATGTAAAATAAATCCTAACCTCCCCTTTGGCACAATAACAACTTCTTGTAACAAATAAATGAGGACAATTACAAAAATTAAGGTAAAATAGAAGGTAAATATTGGTAGCTCCACTTCCAATCTGTATTGATACAGCAGAAAAGTGGACAGAACAGGAGAAGAAAGTAGAATCACCAAATATAAATGACCAATAGAATAAAAGATATGCAAAAAAACAATATAATAGAAAAAGTACAAAAAGTACAACATACAAATGATATTAATTACAGCCTTATGTTATTTAAGTCTGTTTAACCTTTGGAGTATAAAATTTAAATGAAATATTAAAATGTATTGACAGTTATCAAATATTCACATTTTTACCACTCAAAGTCAGTATCTCATCATATCATGACGGACCAATGCATGCAACAGTTATAAACAATTCTGATTACAATTATGGATGCCAGTCTTTTTCCATGTCCCATTACTGATTCACCAGTGTGTTTTAAACAGTCTTTAATATGTGGCAATATAATTGCAGTACTTGTAACTTGTCCCAACTGTGGAGCCTTAATGCAGTGTTCTGATTTTCATGGGAGCTTTTGTGAGGTGTGGTCATGGTCTGTTTGCTAACTTATAGCGCTGGTTTTCATACCAACCTCAACCCACAGATATGCTTGGGCTTCTGGGGTGATGTTTTCAATCACAAGTGTCCTGTCGTACATCTGCTCCCGTCCCCAGTGGTGTACTTCCTGCTTGCTTTTGCTCATTTCCTGTCACTCGTTTCCTGTCAATTCCCGCCGTTTTTTTTTTTTGGCCACAGCAGCAGGCCTAGTAATCTCCTGACCAGGTGGTCTCTCAGAAACTTTACAATGTTTGTGTGTGTGTGTGTGTGTGTGTGTGTGGCTAATGTCACTTATAACTTTAAATTAGTGTCTCAACACTGTAATTACTGGTAATATAATATAATATTATATTCATTGTTAGAGGTGAAATACAGTACTACAAATGTAAATACAAATGTTTATCCACTGTTATTATTGAATTAATAACATGTAATGACTTGTGTTACATTTGTAATTACATGGACTTAACTTTAGCTTAACTCTGTTGCCTTTGGCTTTCTCACTATGGGCTTGGACCTTGTCTCTGTAAAGCTTGTGACAACGTGGTTGTAAAAAGCACTATATAAATAAAATTGAATTGAATTGAATTAACGCAAATGTCTATTTACATGAGCTGCAATACTGTAAGTTGTGGTTTTAACTGGAGTGATTTGTGACAATATAAAGTAGAAAGAAATCTGTAGAACATTTGTGGTTTTACTTCTCTAATTTTACACATTTTTTACCTCATGTAACCTTTATAGATAGTTGATGCGTAAACATTATAATCTGCAATGTAGGCTTTTTCTGTTATTGAGAAAATCTACTGTCAAAAGCTGGGTGTTTGCTGTTAGGATGGCGTGTGCCTGCGGTTTTTGTATCAGGTGCTCAGCCCTACAGGAAACGTGTCTACAGAGATGGTTTCTGTTTCCTTTTCTGTTGCATGTTACACACATCAACCAGAATGACCCTAAAGTCAACAGTGCCTCTAGCGATTCATCTTCATACAGAAAGGAAGTTTTGACTATCACAGATGTCTGATGTATTCTGCTCAGTGTGTGACGTGATGTAATCAGGTAGATGGAGCATTTTGTGATTCATGGTGGTTAATATATCATTTCCATTAAAAAGGAAATAATGTGTGGCCTCACATTGGGAATTTTAGGCAGCCAAGTAAGCAACCAACCAAACAGCCAGCCAAACAACCAAACAAACAACCAACCAACCAAACAACCTACCAAACAAACAAACAACCAAACAACAAAGTAACCAATCAAACAAGCAACTAACCAACCAGTTGGCCAACCAACTAAACAAACAAACAAACAACCAAATGACCAAACAACAAACTAACCAACCTACCAAAAAACAAAGCAATGAATCAAACAACCAACCAACCTAACAAGCAACCAAACAAACAAACCAAACAAGCAAACAATACAACTTTACAATGACAGGGCAGATATAAATGCTTCAATAAACAATACAGATGGATATAGGAATTCTGTGTAAAAATACAGAATGAAATAGGATTCTATGTAAAAATGCATAATCTAGATTCATAAATAAACTCAAAATGTGCAAAGATGACAATCAGCAGTCCATCCACTTGCTGTAATAAGTGAAGGCATTCAGCTCAACAGTGAAGGTAATCAAATATTCAAAGCCCAAATGAGTGGAGCAAAATGTTTTGAGTGGTTTCAGATCAGTGCCCACAGACAGTTATATTTTCATCTGGGGTGGTGTAGCGGAAAATAATGGAATGGAAAAGCTTGAAGGGGTCGACAGCTGATTTTTCCAATATGAGGTTAGGGGGCAGCAGCAGGTTGTATTGTTGGGGGACATCCTTCTTTTCTGTTTCTGGACGAGTTATCAGAAACCCATCAAAGCCTCGCCAGCTGCAGCAAAAGTTTTCTGTTGCTTTTCCTAATTGTCTTTCTTTCTTTCTTTTTTATTCTTTCTTTCCTTCTTTCTTTCTGCCCCTCTCTACTCATCCACACCCCACCCCCCTTTTGTGTGGGCTGCTTGGCTTCATCCCTTTTCCTCACACAAGCGCTTCCTTCCTGACCCTATCGTCAACTCTCTGCCTCTCAGCTGGACTAAGCAGCCTTGAGACCAGAGCAACAAATAGCCAGAGAAAATCCCTCTGAGCACAGGAAACAGCGACAAGCACAAAATAACCTTAGTCCTCTGAATTTATACTCTCTAGTGCAACGAGTGGGTGCATGTTTTTGACTGCCTGATTGAATTTAGAATGTCTTCAGGGTCTGCATCATTTATGTTGGCCACGTAAGAGACCTCATACAGGAAATGAAACATGGCAGCATCTCACAGCAAGGTGGATGCTGTAACAAGTCAATAAATAGAACATAGAAGAAATCATGCCCATGTGAGATAAGATAAAATTCACATAGGCCCCTATCTACTTACAGTGAATGCAGATTTGATTTGGATTAAATATCCTAACATTCAAACATTAATATCCACTCTTCATAACAGAATCAGTACTAACACATGTATGGAAAAGACAATAGGAGGCTAGAAAAATAAATTAGTACATTTTTAGATGTGTTTGTAGTTGTACAAGTATTTTAAATTACTAAGAAAGCGGTACATCAGTAACAAGGTTCTATTAATATATGAGTTGCCCAGCATGCCTTTGTTAGAAAATCATTTTATGAATTATTACAAGCTATTGACAATAAAACAAATGATCAAAAAATGGGAAAAAGATGGAAATCTACTAATATGTTATTTTTCATTATTAATCACCCAGAATGTAGCATTTTTACACCCCCCCCCCACACACACACACATGTATATATATATATATATATTTTTTTGTCTTTTTTTTTTTCAAAAAACAAATGAAAAACTGCAGCTCTAATACTGTTTAGATGCTTTTAGAATTACAATGCCTTGAAAAAAAAATCAGTGTATCTTTGGAAGTTACAGCCACCCTCCCCTCTTTCTGGTAATACAAAAGGCTGTAAAAAACTGAGCTACCTGCCCAGTATAGTCACAGAGAGTCTCTCCTGTGCCAGGGGTTAAACACTTTACCTTTGGGCTCTCCTGCCGAATGGCTGGCAGAGTCGAGAAGGCCTCAGTCTGTCCTCTGGTGCCTATCTATTGTCTTGAGCGGTCAAAGGTGAAGGACGCATGCAAGCTTATCTCACACACACATAAAACCACACACATACACACACCCAGGCAGGCGGTACACTAAACATTTCAATAATTCATGACCTACTTATCCCCCATCAGCGAATAGATGAAAGTTTAATGGAGTTTCCAGACACTCGTAACAGATAGACTACAGAACTTTCGTCTGCATCGCCTGCAGCAGTATTAGATTGTGTCTCCGTAAAGATTGGACCTGCTGCACAGTGACCTCTAGTGGAAAGAACCTAGCAATTACACTCCAAATGCAACACAAGGAGTGTTGTCTTTATAAGTTTACGGCCCTAATCTGTTCTGAGTCTCTTATCATTATCTACTTATATGAAGTCTGAGCTTCTGTTTGTATTTTATATATATAGCTACACACTGCACAGTTTAAGTACCTTCGTTAGTAAAAAGCCTGTCCGCTTTAGACAAAATGTTCTTCACAAACCTGTCCGCTTTAGACAAAATGTTCTTCACAAGCCTGTCCGCTTTAGACAAAATGTTCTTCACAGGCAGGTTACACTGCATAAAAAAAAAAACAATTTACTTTTGGTGGCTTTACATTTTTTTGTAATGAACCAAAATCGTATAAAATTCTTACTACCACCAAACGATTGATACTGCGTACTTTACAAGTGATTATTGGGCTCTTTTTCCAAGCAGCAGACAGGTCATCTGGTTCTTAATTTCTGAAAACATGGCTCAATACTACAAGGGCCTTACATAGGCTTGAGCCAAAATCCATCCATTTAAATATCTCTTGATCATTCCCATACTCATCTGGTTGCAGTGAGCATGTTTGGGACAAAATAACTACCCTCGGCATAAATAAAGTTCCTTCTGATCTAATCTTATCTTGCAGATCATATTAAGACATCTTGTGTTATTTATTAAATTGTGTGTTTATTTTCTTAATGTTGCCTTCACACGCATGTGCCTGTAAATATTTTCACCATTTGCTCTCTGTTTTGCAGTTTATACCTCTTCAAATTGGGAATCGCTCCACAAATCCAAGACTTGTTGGGGAAAGTGGCCTTCACAGGTATATACACGAGGTTTCTTTCTCAGTTTTACATGTTAAGTCTCATCATGGTAAACACAGTATAAACATCCACTTTGTACATGTATATATGTCTACCCATGCCTATATATATAACACTGTATGTGTATGTTATATTTTGAATAGTGTACAGATTTAATATTATACTGTATAATTATATCTCCTATTGGTTATGCTGCCTCTGCTTTCTTCTTTGTAATTGCAAATTTTCTACCTGTGGGACTAATAAAGGGTTATCCTCATTTATCTTATAACCTATGTTAAGCTAAGATGAGGTCTGTATGCTGTTTTCACTACATATAAATAAGTCTACAATTAATCATAGATGCTCAAGCGTATAGTAGGTTGTCATCAAAATATAAAAGCTGCTCACACTAGTGGCCTGAATAACAGAAACAAGGTGCCTAAGGGCCAAATATTTATTGTATGTGATTAATGAGCTGTACTGGGTGCTGATGGCAGGTAATTACTAGCTGTGCTTGCATTAATTGTGATGTTACATCTACCACAGGCACTGATGTAGTGTTTTCGCACTATGACTGTAGTGTCATGTGTCTGTGTAATAAATTGTTTTTAGAGAGTGGTGATGATGGCCAATTGCCAGCAATGATAAAAAAATGACCATGATCTAATGACTTGATCAACTGAAAGTGAAAATAGTTTCAACTGCAGCTTCTATACTCTTCCTGTGAAACAGTTGTGTTTAATGAGGCATGCGTAATGAGGACTAAAATCTGTCACGTATTCAGTGTGCGGAACAGAACTCGTAGTCTTATGGATGATTTAAATGTTGTGATGTTGTTATGAGTGAAGCCAAATGACAAAGTATAATGTTCTCCCCCTCCAGAGGAGGAGATCAGTAACATGAGGAAAGAGCTGGAGAAATATGGCATCCAGATGCCAGCCTTCAGCAAAATTGGTGGCATCCTGGCCAATGAGCTGTCAGTGGATGAAGCTGCATGTGAGTAACTTTTCAGGCGATGATACAATCAAATTATAGAATAATGTACAGTATCACCGTCAAAAACATTTAAAATGTTTGGTACTGAGCTGTTTTTTGTACATCTTTCCATCTGTCCACATTTAATTATGAATGGACAAATAAATATTGTCTAAAGTACTTGAAGTTAATATCTTGTACTGTCTTTTAATTATGCACCACAAAGTTTATATTATTTTTCCCTTCCCCTATCGAAGGTAACCTGACAAGAGGGGATAATTGAGATTGTCACTGGTGTTTGTAAAAACAAGCAAACAGAGCAAAATGTAAGTCCTAGTACCTGGTTTCACGTTGTTGTGTGTGTTTTCGACAGTACATGCTGCTGTGATTGCTATAAATGAGGCCATAGACAAAGGTCAGGCCAGGGACACCATGACTGCTCTTCAAAATCCGAATGCTATGCTCAGGAACACCCAGGTGGAGCTTGCCAACGATTACCAGGACACACTGAGCCAGGCAAAAAAGAGAAAAGAAGCACTGGCCTCAGGACAGGTAAGAGACGTGATACTTCATGATACAATCGATAATACACATAAAACCAAATACACATGGCAGGAGTTTATCCACCAAAGGAGATATTATAAACTACACTATATAGACAAAAACCCTGTTTTTCAGGGTTTGGACTAGAACCCTTACCTCAGCAGATCAAAACATTTTGGACAGCATCACAATATATGGACAAAAGTATTGGGACACACTTAATTTTTTCAAATCAGGTGGCCCCTTATTTGTAGTGAAGGGCTTAAACTTAATGCTTCAGCAGACTTTTTGGACAAGGCCAAGCATCAAACTTTGTGGACACATTTTGGGGAGGAACCTTTTCTATTCCAGCATGACTGTGTCCCAATGCACAAAGCAAGCTTCATAAATACATGGCTGGATGAGTTCGGTGTGGAAGAACTTGACTGGCCCAGACTGAACTGGAACATAGATTGTGATCCAGGCCTTCTCAAGGGGCTTTCAGACCAAATGCGGCATGCCCTGCGCTTTGCTCCGAAACCATTTATTTCCTGTGGCTTGCACGGCGTGGCACCGCGCGTCTCTTGACGGGTTTGTACCGCGGTTAAATTTTATATTTGTTGAACTTGACCGTGGTGCGCTGTGACGTACTTTCGCGTGACCAATAGAATTGAAGCATTGAAGTGGGCTAGTGTTCGGTGTGCCCCATCAAAACACACACACACACACACACACACACACACACACACACACACACAGCGGTTATGGAGATGTAATGTGCATCAGCAGCAACATTTATTATTATTGCTTTCATTATTAAAATGTGATGTAGCAGACAATCTATGTTGCATTCTTGTGATTTTTACCAGCTAAGTTGACATCAAATTGAGATTACAAACAGTAGGGATGAACTTCCTTTAACTATTAATGTAAAATGTATTCTTCTTGACCTGCAGTGGCTCTTGAAAATCTCATGCCCCCACAGGTTATTTTTCTAACAGAGCTAGGGACCACTGGGTGGGACAACAACAACAGAACAGGAGAGTTTAGAAAACCACGCCCACTTTTTAGCACTGAGCCCCGCAGGCAAGCGCGACGCGTTGAGCACAACTCGCTGATTTTTAAGGGAAAGTGCAAGCCCCGTGGCGAGTGCAGTGTTTGGTCTGAAAGCCCCATCATCCAACATCAGCGTCTGACCTCATAAATGCTCTACAGAACGAATGGGCACAAATTCCCACAGAAACGCCAAAATCTTGTGGAAAGCCTTCCAGGAAGATTGGAAGGTGTTATAGCTGCAAATGGGGACCAAATCCGTATTAAAGTTAATGTATTTGAAAGCAGTGTCATTAAAGTCCCTGTTGGTGTAATGGTCAGGTGTCCCCATACATTTGACCATATAGTGTATATGACAGATCATGACTAATATTAAAAGGCAATCTAAGCATCTGCTTTGTTGGATTAGTACAAATGGGACTATGGGCAAAATATGAATATTTTTGTTGCTAAACTGTGTTTTGTGGCTGCTGTATTCTGTAAACCATTAAATGAATGAATTGTGATTCAAAGCAGTATTTTGTTTTGGGAATCCCATTTGTTGTATTTGTTCAAAATTGAGCCTTTATTCGATTAAAAAGCCATTTATTTTGTTATGGGTTTGTGAACCTAAAAACAAACAAACTTCATTAGAATGTATTTATGAGTTGCTTTAACTAATCAATATTCAATTCTTTTCATCCCTACTCTGAACATGAAAATTACATGTTAACAGGACAGGTTCAGGTTTTCCAATAGCCAAAGTCTGGTGACATGAAATATATATACATGAAAATAAATATTTTATACAAATAAGTTAGAGAGATATAATAAGCGATATATGTTGCACAGTCTTAGGTGTGTGTTTAAATGGATTGGTATCGCTTACTTTGTTAACTGCTTACATCTCTCTCTGGCCAGCAATGTTTTTTTTCTGGTTTTGTTGTAACAAACAAAATATGAAAAAAACTGCCCTCACATTCTCACAAGACACTCAAGGGTATAACACTGAAAACTATACACCACACTACAAATTGAATCTCTGAACTGTGTGAGCAGGGGTTAAGGCATAAAAAAGAAAGGTATAGAGAGAATAATGCATGGTTGTACTGCACGGAGAATTACGAGAGAACTTGCGTACATGTTGTGGGAAAAAGCAAACAAAACAGATTTTCCAATGGCATGTACAAAGCATCTCATTTAGGTTCACACTCCTCTCCCCTGAGCCTCCCACAAGGTCAAGCATTCCTACATCCGCAACATCAGCAAGCTTTAGACCTAGAAATAACACAGCTCCCCTTCCCAAGTAATGTCCCATAACATTTTGACTCTGTTAACTTGACTGATGTGTGTTCTGATCAGATGGATGCAGTAAAAGGGATACTGTTTTTCTTAAGTTTGATTGTAATTATTTTTATATAGCTGGAATTTGGCATGTCAAAACGTGCACTAATAACCAAGGCAGTGTGTGTGTATTCAGACCTTTGATCAGTTGATCAAATTGATCGATCATTAAGTTGATTAATCATTTAAAAAATAGATTTTTCTGGTCGTGTCGCCACTGTAATGTAAGGGGCGAGAAAACAGGCGGTCGAGTCGCCTTCAAAATACGTGTTTGGAGGGAGAGTCTGTGATGTCATGGCTAAGGCAGCTGGAAAGTGACAGATTGTGGAGAAACATAAACACAAATGTGGAACAAAACCCACAGCAGACCCATTAACAGACGTGACTCTGTTTGTTGAAGTTATATTAGAAATAATCAATCCATGAATGCAACTATAAATTCCTGGGCACTGATTGAGGAGAATCTGAAGATATATGGTTTGAATCCATGGTACAGCTGGTAGCCTAGTTGTTATGGGGGTTCTCCCTGAAACCCAGAAGTTGTGGGTTTGATTCCCAAGACTGCTAAGCACCTCTGAGGTTCCCTGAGTAAGGTACGGTCCCCACTGCTCCCTGGGCAGCGTGTTTCTGTATGCCTGCTGCTTCTCTTGGTGAATGGGTTATTTTCGTGTTGTTTACACTGTGCGCTGTGGTGTGTTCCTGTATGAAAGGGTTATTTTCAGTTTCGAGTGTTTTTTTCTTTTAAACAGAAACATTCATTAAACCAATGTTTGAGTGTCTCCAAATACTGGGTTTATGGCAACCACACTTCGTGCTTTACACTTTCTTGCCAAATAACATCTAGTTTACTTGTACAAAGCTTAAACCCTGGCAGTAGATGCATGCTGTGGAATGTATAACCATTGTATGCAGTTTCAAATGGGTTGACCTTTGTGGATTTTGACATTTTGGGTCAGTGCTGGCCATTGTATGTAAGTTTTCCCTATTCTTCATACCTGACCTGGCACACCGGGAGTTTCTTAAATAGTGATTGAGTTGAATCTGGTCTGCTGGGTGTGACAAAGCACAAAAATATGCATAGTGTGGGATAGGCAGGATTGGGTTACCCTGAGCTCACATCTGTCCTAGATGAAAGATGACCAACGTGAAACCCTGTTACACTATTCGGAGACCTGACCATTACACCAACAGGGACTTTAATGCATTCAAATACAGAGAATACATATGAAGTCCGTCCCCCTTTGCAGCTATAGCGGCTTTCCAGAAGATTTGGGAGTTTCTATGGGAATTTGTGCCCATTCATTATGTAGAGCGTTTATGAGGTCAAGCACAGATGTTGGACAAGAAGGCTTAGTTCACAATCTAGACAACAAGACATGTTAAATATTCTAGGTTTGCATGTTTATTATAATGTTTCTTGTTTCACTTAAGGTTATCTTGAGTTGTGTGGACTTAAAATGGTGGCGTTTTTCTTGCGATTTATAAGAAAATGTATGTGTAACCAAAACACTGATTTGTTTGATGAATAGTTGTGGTTTACCTGTTTGTGTGTGTTTGTGTTCCCAGCGAACCTACATTGCCACTGAAGAGAGAGATGTCTATGAGGAGTTACTGACCCAGCAAGAGATCCAAAGCAGTGTGGACATGGTCAATGGTGAGTGCAAAATAACATAAGATAAGAAAGGCCTTTATTAATTTGCAGTGTCAAAGCAGAAAATGGGCAGATCAAAGGTAAGAGCAGGAAAAAAACAACAACAACAATAAAATAGAATGAAAACTATACCAACAACAAAGCAAAAAAATGTACATTATACAATCTAGAACTATAAAGTATGGATATGTGTGTGGCAATATATATATATATATATATATATGTAAACTCAGATATGTATTTCTATGTATGTATACACATTGAGTATAAATGTGTTTATATGCTCAGAGCAGATATATAAATATATTTAGGAAAGCTGTGGATATATATGTACAGGTACACAATGGAGTGAAAGGCTTTGACAGGCAAATGTTTTCAAAATCAAGCACTACTTTTGCACATAATGGGCTTTTATACCTAAAGAAACATACATATAATTCATGAGTTGGTTTGTGCATCATGGCAGGCAGTTTTGTGAGGATTTATATCATAGTGATGGCACCTTAAACACCTGTTTGGAAGACACCATTAAACAGTGGCAGTTGTATGAGCAGTGAGACACAGTTTGGCACGATAACAGTATTTTTCCCCATGACATTTGTTGATTTTCTGCATAATTGTTTTCCAATTTTCACTCTACGAAATTGCTGCGCCTCTGTCCCTCTTTGGTTGTTCACAGCTTATTTTGAACCCTGCGATGCATAATCATAGCCACAGGGTCATAGCTACCGATCTACTGAATGTTCATTTTAAGGACAAGCCCATTTTCTGGCTACATCAAAGCACATTTTCCTCTGTTCCTTCCCAGGTATGAACCTGGAGCCCATTCAGAAGAAAGCAATTCTAATTATGCACAAAACGTTCAAAGTGTTTTTATGCTTGAAATAAGTACTTGTGTTACCTTTCCCTGAAAGTGAGAGTGCTACTTTTTTGTCTCTTATCTCTCCAGCGCTTGTAGCTTTGCAGAAGGTGAACAGGGCCATCGATGCCCAGGATAAAGACGCTCTCCTGGCTGGTCTCAGGTTACCGGCTCTCAACATTTTCGGGATTTCAGAAGCCAACTCTCAGTGGTACCTGGAGCACTTCACATCCTACAGGGAACATAAAGCTAAGGTGGGTCTGTAGAGCCGGGGAAATTGAAAATAAATGCCCTCTTGAGGGCGCTTAGAGACACTAGAGGCATTTCCAGACTCAAGCCGAGTTAACCCGATGTGTAAAAGCTTTTTTTGCCTGGTCCTCTTGAAAAGATTGGGTGGGGGTTACTTCAGGGGAGCAGCCCACAGGGTGTGTGAAATCTTTCTTCTCCTTGTGCTGCACAACCATTGGTTCATTCTGTCACATTACTCTTTATTTTAAGTGTAATTGAGAATAGGTCATGGGTTCAAATGCAAGTATTTACAGGTGTGAAAACACACTTAATGCCTAACAGGCTCCATGGTCTTTATTTAGGATGTGAAAATCAATATGACAAGTGAAACTATTTTGGAAAATGTCATGCTTAGATTCAAATCAAGGTGATATATTTATTAACTCATAACTCTGAAGTATATGTTGATAATGGGTTCTTTACAGGACTTTGGTGCTGCTGCTCAGTTGGAGAGGGATGAAATTCAGAGAGCTGTGAGCTCCTGCAACGACTTTGCTGAAGCAGAGAAACGAAGTATGCATCAGTGTCAAAACTGCAGATAAAACCTGTTGAATGTTTCTCACAGCCTTACTTGGGAACAACATCTTAAAAGTTGAAATGTTTAAAAATGTCCAATAACAACATATTGATTGCCTATTCAGGAAATATGACACATTTAAGATACAACAAAATAACGTTTTATTCGTCCCAATTTGTCCCAAATTTGCATTGTTACAGCAGCAGAATACAAAAATGTAGTTGCACCATAACCAAGAATAAAAGCTATATGATATAACAGTATAATAAAAAAGTACACAATACAAAAACGTAAAAAAATATACATATAAAAACATACATATATATGTGTGTGTGTGTATGTGAACGTTTTTATATGTAAATTTTTTTTACATATTTGTATTGTGTATATATGTATATATTGTCGTGTCCGGCCAAAGCCTCATAAGTTGAAAACGGCTATCAGGGAACCAAAAAACTATGCATATTCTAAATAAACGAATACTGTGCCATCAAAATTGGTATAACTATTTTCAACACTTTTCATTGGTTAATAATTTCTCAATTTTACAGACCCACGTGGAGACTGACCAATAGTATCAATTTATGAAAAAACAACAAAGACCAAATGTGGAGTTACAAAATTTTTGCCATACAGCGTCAATATATATATATAAATGAGTGAAGTAAACCTGTTATCCTGCATCGCTAACTGGAATGCTTCTCTTGAACACAGAGCAGGAGGCAGTGGCTGCAATTAATGCCGCCATCCGTCGTGGTATTCCAGAAGAGACAGTCGACGAGCTTCTGAATCCAGAGGCTCAGCTGCCCATCGTCTACCCCACTGCTGCCAACCTGTACCAGTCAGAACTCTTCAGCCTGCAGAACGGCTCACAGGTCGGTTGAAGCGCCTCACCATCCAGCCGTCCAGCAGTTTTTTAATTGTAGTTCTTAGAAACATAAGATTTTTTAACTTGGGATAACTTTCAGGATAGATTCTGCCCAAGTGGGTGGGGACAACCTGTGGTGGGGGCCCAGAGTGTAGGCGGCGAGTGAAAGAACAGCAAAAACAACGAGTGTGTAGGAAAGCAAACACCGGTTTTAGACTTTTAATTTGTTTTTATTTTATTTTTGGGGTTAGTTTTTATTGAGTTTTTAGGAAATGGTATGACTGAAAGTTCTATTTAACACATCTAGCTGACATCTGACAAACTATTGAAATCTGTCACACTATATTTTTATAACTGTATATTGATGTTGGTCTTGGAATTTCTATGCCAGACAGATTGTAGTCAGTCTTAACGCTGAATTGTCTTCCAGAATTTGTTTGGTTTTTGACTGCAATCTTTGGAATTGTATCTTAGAAAAGGGCAGGCCTGAGCCACGAGGAGCTGTGTGTTGCTGTGGAAATGTTGTCAGCTGTAGCAGTCTTAAATGAGGTGCTGGACACTAAAGACTCCATAGCGGTCACAGAGCAGCTCTCCGACTCTCCACTAGGGTTCAGCAACATCGACCATGAGAACATGCAGAGGTAATAACGAAACTGACAAACACATCTGAATAAGTTGTGACCGGTCAGGACCTGCCATTTTGACTACTGATAATTCGATTTATAAGTACAGGTTCTGAAGGACACTATACTTTGTGTAAGGCTGTCCCCACAAGTCAGCTACCAACTCATCGCATTCTTGCTCGATTGACTACACTAACAATTCATTTGAAATAAAAAATCCAGTATCCCTTTATTTGAAGGCTACTTGCATCAAATCACATACAGAATAATGCATTAAAAATGAGTTGGGATTAGAAGTGCCCTCGTACATAATTTAAAACAATGCTTTAACGTTCGGTTTCATCCTGCAAAATGCGGTTCGTAAATACTCAAGTATAGTGTTTTAAATATGTTATTCAATACTTTATGAAGTCCCTGTGTACTAAACCTTCAGACCAAACCTTCAGGGAAATGCCCTATTTCTCCTCACTCTACTATCATGATGAGTAAATACTGAAATTTTTGTTGTTGTATGTTTTCCCACAGATACACTGACACACTCATAAACCTCAGAGCAGAATCTCTTGCTCAGGGACAGGAGTTCCTCTCCTGGAACGATGTTCAGAAGTGCATTGACACCGTCAACTTTCAGGTTCATGAGGAGCATGAAAGTAAGGGCTTATAGAAACTTCACAACATGTAAATAAGTGACTGAATACACAACTTTTCTTATGTTTTTTAATGACGTTTCATTTATTAACTGTTGGCACACACAGCAGTCACAATAAACATGAAATGTTTAAGAATAAACAATACATACATTTCACTCAGTCTATTTTTGTGCACATAGGTCTATAACATTGACTCTCATGTACAGAGTGCTTTTCTCCAGACATGTATTATATAATGTATTATATATAATGTATAAATTATATAGATTTATTATATAGATGTATTTATGTCTGCAGGAGTCATTGCCATCGCTGAGATCAACGAGGCCCTGAACTCTGGAGATCCAGAGAAAACCCTCAATGCTCTGCTCCTGCCAACGGCCAAAATACAAGGAGTTAATCCAGCCTCTGCCAAACACTACCATGATTTACTGCTGCACACCAAAGATCTTATCTGCAAGGTAAGGGCATATCACCATCAAATTTGACTAAATAATCACTATTGATCCTGCTGGTTTTGCCTGTCGGTTTGGTGCTGCATAATAGACGCTTAAGAGATGCAAGGCAGTAGCCTATTTATGTTTGACAATTAATTTTATATTTCTGAAAATGCAGTACTCTGCAAAAGTTTTAGGCACCTATGAAAATTGCTTGAATCTGTTTACAAATGAAGTTGGTTTCTTTCTGCCAGCAAAAACACAAGTGAACATCAGAATAAACACAAACGAACAAGAAAGCAGTAAAAAATGATCAAGATTTCCTTTTTTCTAAATACAGGTTTGGTTTCTGGTTTTTGCTCATTGCCTCCAGTCATTGTGTGGATTTATAAAATTCCATAAGCAGCACCACTTAATTTAATCTAACGAAGTAAAACAAGCCAAACAAGGTATTTGATTGTAGCTAAACTTCCATGGAAAGAGGTCTGGAAAGTGTTAGGAGAACATTTTGCCAGACGTAAAACCGCCCCTTACTGTAATAATATTAATTGTATCTGTTGTAATATTCATGTTTCAACACTAACTTAACACTACTGTCCAGTAATAAACCGGTTTTAAGTATAATGTTCCCAGGTGCCTAATATTTTGCACAATACTGTATATTTTGAGGAAGTCAGGTAGGCATTACATTAATAGAGAAGGCTCCTGTGTTGCTCCTGCATCTTGTCCATTCATGTCCCAGGATTATTGAAGTGAATGCCCTAGGAAAGTGAAATTTGTCTGGAATGTTTTAAACAAGCCTTGAGCTGAGCTTAATGTTTGTTTCAGCATGTTACACATCTGTACATAAGCATTGTTGGCCATTACTTTATCAGTTTCATTTAGAGCAAAATAAAATTGCCGTTAATGGAGAATTTCAAAGACACATTTGTGGTTTGATGAAATGATTAATTGTACATAAAAGTATAAGCAATATTTTTTAGGATGATGAGAGCCCGAGTCTGCAGCACAAATACATCAATTATATTTATTACACTAAATGTCCTGAGTTTTTAGATGTAGTAATTGTAAATAGTGGTAAAGAATTACATTTTTAATTACATTTCAGTACAGTTTCATCTTAGTACACCCAACATGAGCCTCTCGCCATGACTGGATGTAAAGAATACGGTCCAAAAGTTTTCGCAGAACTCTCAGTGTATTTGTAACTATTTCATGCAATAGTTTTCTGTGAGGTAGCTTATAGGGACATTAGATGTTTGGTTCTTATCACCGCTTCAATGAACAATTCTGATTTCCTTGACAACCACATGAACAGGGTTGTGTCAGCACATTATTAACCTTAAGTGTCTTTCTTAAGAGTGTGGTCAACTTGTGTGTCAGCACGTATTACTGGGTGCGGTCTTGTAGTATTGGATCTCTGTTGTAACAGACCAGCTGTCCTGTTTACGGATGGGAAATTTTGTCCAAGTGATGCACTGCAGTGTAGCAATAACATCCTGTCATGACAAAAACCTCTTGACTCAAATCTACGGTAACACTCTTAACACTCTATTGGTTACAGGCTTGTTGTTTATTCACTTTGTAAAGAGGTTTCACACCTCACAGAATACCTCCAGTCTCGATGGGTGAGACTTGTATAGTCGTTACTCTAGTACAACTAATTACCTGGAAACGCATTCTTTAAACATATGTCCATCTAATTTATAACATGTCTACACGTCTCCCATGAACTGTAGAACAGTACGAATCACATAGATGAGCATGGGGGTCATGGTAAGGTCAATAAAGAACTTTAAGGTCATACAAAATGTCAAGAAGCATAAAACAGCTTTTAGGAGTCTTACAAATGGTCAAGAAGAAACACCTTTTAGGACTCATAGAAGAAGTGTAAAACATTGTAAGCATTATTTGTCAATTACAATCCTCGAGCCATTGTTCAGCTATTTTAGGATCTGGGATCGCCCCCTGTTGCTCCCTTGACAAAACCAGAAATCCCCTTCCCAGGCCCACTTTGGTTCAGGAAGCAGCAGAAGCTCTTGGAGACATGCCCATTAGGGAAACAAATTGCACTCTGGAATTGGTGGTCTTTGTAATGAAGTAGGCCAGGAAGGGGTCCAGACAGCTGTGAAAGCAGCATAGACACACCGCTGCGCTGAAGAAATTATAAAAGTCCTCTGGTTGGGTATTGTACACTCTCACATAGTGTATAAAGTGGATTACATTACTTGGAGTGAAGCAAAATAAAAAGATTGCAAACACCAGTGTGCTTGCCTTAATATAGTGTGTCCAGTCACAAAAAGACCTGCTCAGTTGATAGACAATGGATCCATAGGCAAATACAATGACAGCAAAAGGAAGCATGAAGCCTAGACCAATGAGGCACAGTCTGTACAAAATCAAGATTATATATGGGTCTTCGCCGTAAGGCAGAACATCGTGGCACGCCGTGACATCCACATTGGCGATGTAGTAGCTTTGATCAACTAAGAGTTCCGGAACCATGGCGGCAGCAAAGACTGCCCATACAGTCAAGCTGCTCCAAGTCGTGCAGGTTCTTTTGGAGAGCCTTCTGTACAGGAACGGATGGACCACAGCCAAGTAGCGCAGAACACTGATACACATGTGGGCGTGTATGGAACAGTAGATGTTACCATAAAAACAGGCTGTAACTAGTTTGCAGGCAAGTTCTCCAAAGATCCAGTTGTTGCCATTCAGATGATAGTGGACTTTAAAAATAAGAGACACCAGCAGGAGAAGGTCTGAAACCGCTAGGCTTAAATAGAGAATCGCACTGGATGCACTTTCAGTCTTTCCCCTGAGAGACGCTAGTACATAGCAGTTTGATGGGATTCCAACCAGAATGGCTATCAGATAAATCACAGGAATCACGGTGGTGCGAAGGGTGGTGGATGTGTAGTTCACTTGATTGCCTGAGATGATAAGTTCGGGGATTTCTGAAAGATTTGTGGATAATGTTCTTTTCCCACTGAACGTTTTTGGAATAAGTTCTTTCACTGTTTCATTTTTTGCCACATTGTTCTTCTTTTCTGTTGTAAAATAATACAACGATTACTCAAAATTCAGCTTTTGACATTTAAATGCGGATCATGTTGAAATTACAAGTAGTCTTCAGTAAACAGGCTTTTTGGAGAGCTTAAATTAATTAATTATGTAATTCTAAAAAATAACTGTAATGACTTACTTGCAGCTTGGAGGGAGTCAGTGAACACATAAACAAACACAAGCACCAGCAGCAGTTTAGACATGTTTGTCTCCCTTTGAGTTCCCGGCGTTCAGTGTTTTCCATTAAATAATTTTTTTCTTCTGATGAAAATAGCTGTGGTTCAGGACATCTTTGGAAGAAAGAAAGTCCAAAACGAAGGTCACCCGAAGAAGTAAAGTTCCTCTTATCCTCATTGTAATGCTGCCCCTGTGATGAGTGTTTCCTGTTGAGGCTTGTAAGTCACTGGGCTCTGAATTCCGTGGTCTTTCTGTTAAACACACAAGGAAAAAAAATGGAGCGTTGTGGGTGGAGACTAATGCTGACTGTCCTGTTACCTATTAAACAGTGTCTTTCCTGCTTCTTTTTCTTTAATGACAATGCTTATGTGTCCTCCTTCACAAGTGTTACTTCATATTCTGATGTTATTTATCATATGCAGCATAATTTGAAGTTAAATAATTCAATTTTAATGGATTTCGACCCTGTTGCTTCTGTAATCTGAATCATAGTCTCCATCCAGCCATGACTCATAGAGGTATTTTTTATCTGAGCTGCTGATCGTTAACAAGTGGTGGTGGTGGTGGTTGGGGGTGGGGGGTTGTTTGGGTGTACTGAAAAATAGAGGGAACACCCATCAGCACATTTAATTTCAGTTTCTTTCTTAGCTCAGTCCAATTGGAATTTAAATGTAAAACACTCCCTAGGTTATGGTCGGTGGTAAAAATGAGCATCGGTGCTTTGTCTAAATTACCAAAGAGAGTGTCTGTTCCTGAAACATTTAAATAATCATGAAGGTGCTCTACGGCATGATTTTCACGGCATGTGCAAGAAGTGAATCTGCATGGCACACCTCACTGAATGGAAAAGTCTTTATATAAGAATATGGACAACATATGAATGTCTAAATATACAAACATTTTCTTCAGGTCTGTTCCTATGAAGAGGAGGAAATGGTATTTATGAACACCTAGATTTTGTTGTTAGTAGATGGTATTTAGACTGTTGTGCTGAACCCTGTGGTTTATTTTTGTTCCCACATTATGTGTCAATCCTTCCAGGTTCTTCTCATATTAATACAAAAATCTCTTCCTAGTTTGTGGTACTAAAATAGAGTTTGAACCTTTTATTTAGCAAAATAAATACATTTGTCTCCTTCATGTTTATGCAAATTAGCAGACGCTCTTATCCAGAGCAATGTGTCAGTGCTTAGGTAGTCACATCTGTTCTTCTGTTCATTTGTTTAAGTGGATTATCATTACGTGTTTCAGGATCTGTGTCTGATGGTGTTTAGCTCATGTCTATTCCGAAACAGAGAAAATCCAAAAGGGTTCATACAATTTCATGCACCACTGTTTTATATTATGAATGACCTCTTTCAAATCTGGTGTTTACACTATTTTTCATTTTCATTTGGTTAATGCTGTAAACATTTTACACATTTTCATCCAGTTCACACTCTTGTGTTCAGTATGTTATGTAGCTTACATGGTGCAAATGTGTGGATCTTTGGGTGTGTGTTAATGCTTCTGTTGATGCCGTGGTGTGTTGGAAACAGAGATCAGGAGATGATTCTGCCGTGCTGTGGCTGGACCAGATCCAGGAGGCAGTACATAGTGCCAACCAAGACCAGAAAGATGCTCTCATATGTAAGACTCATTTACACATTTTCATTTCATTACCAGTATCTTGACTGTAACCGCATACATTTACACTCATCTCTGAAGAGTCAGACCGAAATCCGTTCACTCAGAGGTTCATAACTGGTATGTCACCTCATACACAATGGGCCTGTTGTCCTATTTGTTCGAGCAGCACTGTGGCCTCACACTGGCACCCTAAAACTTACTAGAATCAAAAACAAGCATAGTAGCACTTTATTATCAATTAATTCATGTAAAAATATAAAGTATGTCTTTTTAAAATGTTTGATCCATAGAATTTCCCTTCTGATTGCCTTCATATACATCTCAGTCAGAGCAAAACCTCTCATCTCCAAAATAGTTGACCTTTCAGGAGAAGGGAAAAATATTTTAACTTACTGAAGTAAAATTAAACAACAATCAAGGATATTTTCTATTGCATTTGAACCATTCCAACTTTGGGTGGCCCACTCAAATGTGAAATTCCCTCGCCCCTCCATTCACCCATCTCTC
>JBBMFX010000037.1:8411391-8441284 GCA_037832545.1 Rhabdalestes septentrionalis | reverse complement strand
TAATATATATATATAATATTAGGGGTGGAGCCAAAAACAAATACGGTATTCGGAAAGGCAAAAATAACGTGTTTTTTATGAATACCGTATTCGGACAAATACTTAAAAAAATATTTGTAAACGGGAGTTTTTGTAAACGGGGGGAGGGGAGGTTCTACTCCCAAACGTGAGGGTGTACCGGGGGGAGCGGAGGTTCTACTCCCGAACGCCTAGAAAATTATGTAACCCTAATTATACACAAATATTTATAAACATAGATAGATAATCTGTACAATCAGTCAATGTCATAATAATAAGCAGGTTGCGTGCTGTGTCTCATTGCAGTGGCTGAAGCAGTGGCAGACATTAACCGAGCGATATCTGCAGGAGATGAGCAGGAAACCCTGAGCGCTCTGCAGAATCCATGTGCAGGACTGAGGGGGGTTCTGTCTGAATGTGCACACATCTACCAAACTGAACTAGCACAGCTGCAGGATCAACACATGCAACAAGGTAAAGTGTCTGTGCATCAAGAAAAGAGATTATCAGGTCCACCCACACTGGAATACTGTAATTTAGACATAATTTTAAAAGCAAGAGTAGAAACTGCATAAGAATGTGAAGTTGTTTTTACCTACAAGTTTTTATTGTATCTGCCAAATTGACACCTGCTTCATTTTGCCGTTTTTATTTTTTGGCGCTATTTGAATTGCTGTCTTTTGAATTACATTTCATGAAGAGTGAATCATTAGAAATGCTAAAGGAGGCAGTATTTACGTGCCAAAATAAGATTAGACGAAAGAGAATGGCGAAGTAACATTACCAGAATAAACTTGTTTCAAGCAGAGGTTTTAGAGAGTGTAAACCAAATGAAAAGCATTCCAGTATCACATGCCAAAAAGAATTCAGTGGTTTCCAGCCATTGAGCTGTGCTGAACAGTACAACACTGTGTATTGTTCTCTCGCCTCCTCCATAGGGAATAATGGTAGTTTGTGGGTGAAGCACAGAATCAAGGACAAATATGACTATTTCTACAACCTGGAAACCAAAGAAGGGACATGGGTAGAGCCTGAAGACTTTGTCCATGACAGCACACAGCTCCCGAAAGAGGACATTCAGGTAGGCCACTAATGTAGCACTATATCATTAAAAAAATTGTTATTGACAGATCATTGGTGCACTCTTTATTAGACACATCTGTCCTGTAGTCCTATATTAATGGTCAGTTTCTGGTCACAGGATGGATAGTTTTGGTTGATAAGACTTTTCCCAAATCAGCAGTGAGACATGTTTAAAATTCCTGCAGCAACAACCCGAACAACCTGATTGTATAAGGTTTTAACTGCTTGTATAATCCGGTTTGAACTGATTGTAAAGTATGTAATGACTTTAAATTATTGTAATGTAAATCAAATTTGCAATAATAAGATTCCAATAGGTAAAACTAAGCACAATTTTAACACGGAGTGAGTTCTAAAGTGCTGGATTAGTGAGGAAAATGTTTGACTTGGAAGACACTATTGCAGGGCCCCTTTAAACCCCACCCCCACACACAGACACATTTCCGAATGAGGCAGAAATCTGTAGCTCGTATCTACAAAATGCAGCTACATTGTCTGGCCAGCTGATAAAGTCGACAATAGTGGGTAGATATTAAATAGGTGAATTAAATGAAGTGGCTCGTCAGTTTTTTTTATACCATTTGAAAACGTCTGCTGCCCTTTACATTATGTGACAATTTCATGAGGATTAGATTAAGAGAAATGAATAAAAATCACCTGGAATAAAATCATGTATCTTCATATACAATTAGAACCATGTTTTATTCTCCTGTAAAGTATTTTCAGATTTAAAGTCGTCTATGAAGCCTAATTTCTTCATGTACATTAAAGATAAGAACCATATTTTGTTCTCCTGTGAAGTTTGTATTTATTTGAGGATGGTAATGAAGGCCTCATTTCTTTTTAATTTTGTTCTTCATACCTTAGAGTCTTATAAGCAGCTTGACAGCGGAGTACAACCGAGAACAACTGTGGTTGGCCAACGAGGCATTCGTCATACAGCTACAGGCTGGGATTCGGGGATATTTGGTTAGAAGAGCCTACAGTGAGAGACTGAAGTACTTAAGGCAACAAGAACCAAGAGTAATTAAACTACAGGTAACAAAAAATTGCAAAAACAACAAAAGCTAATAAATTAGCTAATACATGCCATTAATGTTTTTTTATGTGATCCATGACTTGTTTACATTCCAGGCATCCTGGAAGGGCTACAAACAGAGGAAAGCCTACAAGGACAGACTACACACTTTCCAAAGCAATGTTCAAACTCTTGTAAAGGTAAATAGTACATGGGCACAGATTCCCATGGAAACTCCAAAATCTTGTGGAAAGCCTTTCAAAAAGATTGGAAGCTATTATAACTGCAAAGGCAGGACCAGCTCCATATTAAAGTCCCTATTGGTGTAATGGTCAGGCTTCCTAATGCTTTTGTCCATGTAGAGTATGTCTATATGTTTACAAAAAAAAAAAATTGCTAAGAAAAGTAGGGAGCCCAGAAGAGACCCTTTGCTTTTACATAATTGTTGTTCAAACTATTTGTATTAACGCAATGTAATTGTGACAAACATTACATTTTAGTCAAATAAAGCCACAACATACTGGCATTGTTATCTCTGCATAATTTGTTTGTAGGTTCATTAGCTTTCTTGGTCATTAAAAAAAAGTTAACTTTTATTATGGACTGTATTAGTTTATATAAATTATTTATTTAATAATAAGTTGTGTTCATATATCAGTTACAGTCCTTGGTGAAAATGTGGCGAGCCAGACGAGCGTACACAGAGAGATTGCAGTATTTCAAAGACCATGTAAGTCAACTAGTATTTATGCGTTTTAACCTGTATATTTATGTTTTTTGGTATCATGGTGGCATTTATGGCGTAATTTGAGGATAAACTCATTTTAACCTGTACCTTTTGGTCTCTAGGAAAAAGAGATAGTGAAGATTCAGGCTTTTCTGAAGGCAAACAAAGCCAGAGATGATTACAGAACTCTGAGTGAGTAAAAAAAGGAAAGTGCCATCTACTGCTGGGAAAAAATCATGAAATTTGGCCGTGTTTTCACAGAGTAGTTGTAGCACTTTAATGAGCTGTTCATGGTTCATACTGGTGTGTGTATCTGTTCCTGTTTTGTAGCCGGTGCTCAGGACCCTCCTCTCTCGGTGGTCCGTAAGTTTGCCCACCTGCTGGAACAGAGCAGCTTAGATCTGCAGGAGGAGCAAGAAATGACACGACTCCGTGAGGAAGTAGTAACTAAGATTCGTGCCAATCAACAAATGGAGAAGGACCTAAACCTGATGGACATTAAGATTGGCCTGTTGGTGAAAAACAGGATCACACTTCAGGTTTGACCAACCCTCACAGAATCTTAACCAACTCTGCAAACCCCATGTTTTAGAACTTGACAAAACTATTTAAGAGCTGTTGTAAGTAGCTAGAAATAGTCACTCCCTTATGAGAAATGCAAACACTTTGGAATATTAACTATTCATGTAAAAGAATTACAGTAAAGTTAATTGAATATAAAATTGTTAGTGTGATTGCGTCTTGAGTTTTATTATTATTAGTAGTATTGTTATAATTATTATTACGTTTCTTAAAGCTAGAATTTGGTGCCTCTTCTCCTCCACCATTTTTCAAAATATTGGCATAGTTCCAGTGTCTAAAAGTCCATTATTATCCAATGTAGTCGCATGTATTCAGATTTTTAATGGATTGATCAAGGGATCAGAATTGATCATTTAAGAATTCAATTTTTGTGGTCGAGTCAGCTCTGTAATATATGGGCTCAGTGGTCGAGTTAAAAAAATGTGTGTCAGAGAGAGAGTCTGTGATGTCACAGCAAAGGCAGTCAGACAAAACGCAGAGAAAAAGAAACAAGGAGAAACAAACTCGACTCATAAACAGACTTAAAGACACTAAACCTCATGCCAGTTGTAAAAAAGAGGCGCATGTCGTTGTTTATTGTGGTTTAATTCAAATAAATCTGTCCGTGATTGTGGCTATGTGTTCAGGCTCCCCTAACCATGCGTGGCTTGGTAAGAAACAGCAACTTAACACTGCCTGGTTGATTTAGCAGTAAAATGCAGGGCACTGAATCAGAAGATCGCTGGTTTGAGTTGAAAATGTTTATTGGAAACATACCACGCAATCACACTCCACATTATCGCCAAGAAATGCACCTAGTTTAAAATTGGCCACAATTTTTCAGCCGTTGCAATGTGTGCTATTCCAACAGGATGTGGTGTCGCTCAGTAAGAAGATGAAAACTAAAAAGAACAAGATGAGCAAAGAAGATCTGGCCGTGGGTGACAAACAGGGCATCAAAGGTCTGAGCAAAGAGAAAAGGAAGAGACTAGAGGCTTACCAGCATCTCTTCTACATACTTCAAGTAAGACTGACTGACCCAATGATATTTTATACAATGGTATATTCTATCAGGCCAATAAAGCGAGAAGAAAGAAAAGTCAGATTTTAATGCTCATTTACATTGATCCTGCTAGGCCATTTAGGCATTGGTCAAAGGGTAAATGACCGTTTGTGACACACATCTTGATTTGTGTCTTGTGTAGAATTTATAATAAAATGATAATAAAAGTTGTTTTATGGGATTTTGATTACATTTTGGTGCAATGCATTCAGTCTGTGTTATTTACCCTTTGTTCTTGTTAAAACAGACTAATCCATCATATCTCGCCAAGCTCATCTTCCAAATGCCCCAGAACAAATCCACCAAGTTCATGGACACGGTGATTTTCACTCTGTATAACTACGCCTCCAACCAGCGAGAAGAATATCTGTTGCTCAAGCTCTTTGAGTCGGCCCTCAAAGAGGAGATCAAGTGAGATAACAAATTCTGTTTCTGAGTGTTCAAAATGAAGAAACAGGCGGAAATTCACAATAAGTTTAATTTGATAGAAGAGCATACTATCTGTAATTAGTTTTGTCAGATTTCTGTATGGGTCATTCTGGTCCTGGCAAGTCATATCATGAGTTCAAGCATGTCTAATTGTGTATCTCCATATTGGATACCAACTGTAAATACAAAACTTGGACAAAAACACTAAGGATAATTTTAAATATCATGTAATCTGGATGTTTACATTATTCTACAAAAGTAGGATTTTATTCTGCTCTCTTATTTGGTGTAGCTGGAGGATGTATTAACCATAGAATCTCTTGTCTGTCAAGAACACATTTATTTTGTGATAATACTTGATTAAATATGTTGGAATTTCTGAAATCACATGATAAGAAAATTTAGCTCTGCTTTGTCATTCTATAGGTTGTTAAGCCTAGTATTTAGATAAGATTAAGAAGCTAAGGGTATCTTTAGTGTAAATATGTTTAAAGCATACTAAATGTACAAAATCGTGCCTTGTCACAGCTCATTTAATTCACTAGAATAAAATAACATGCTCTCTGTTATCTGATATGAATGAATTTCAGTGAGTTCACCATGTAGTAAACGCAGCATGTGGTAAATGAAGGCTAGTATGTGTGGACGTAATAAAATAACTAACAACTTTTGTATCTGACAGGTCAAAGGTTGACCAAATCCAGGACATAGTTACGGGGAACCCCACGGTCATTAAGATGGTGGTGAGCTTTAACCGCGGGGCTCGGGGTCAGAATGCTCTGAGGCAGCTGCTCTCACCAGTGGTTAAAGAAATCATCGAGGACAAGAGCCTGGGCATCAACACTAACCCCATAGACATATACAAGGCCTGGGTCAACCAGCTCGAGACAGCAACCGGAGAGGCAAGGTTGGTGACACAGCGTAGATTTTCTACCTACAGTTAAAATCAGTTGAAACCTCTAGTGGAATGTGTGCTGTTTATAATGTTAAAGATATTTTAATCTTAAAACTGATGCTTTAATGCTTGTAAAGTGTTTTAAAGACAAGTTGTAGTAGTTCTCATTTTATTAACCCTTCAAACTCCAAGCGTATCATTCAAATCTGATTTCATCAAATAAAATTGTCTGAAGGAGCCAAAATCCAGTGTGTGTGTAATTCCATTCGTTTCAAAGACCTACAATAAAAGAGATGTGGGTATTTTTTCTTCTTGACAATCATTTGCATGTGATGCCATTTTTAACTCCAGTGGTGGTTATTATATTACAGGTTTTTTTAAATAACTGTAACTTTGGATCTGTGTGACACGAGAAAACCAAACAAGGCTCAGCATGACATCTGACACCACGAGCCTCAACACAAATCGGGGAACTTCCATTTATGAAATTGTTTTCTGGATGATGACAATTTACCGTTTAGCGTGTTCTAAGGGTTAGCGCCCCCCAAAACAAACCAGCAAGCTCTTAGAACATGTGAATATTTTTCAAACCTGGAATAAATATTAAAGCCTAAATGGTGGCATCTCATTAGGCTACTTGATAGAATGTATGTAACAGAATAAAAACAAAGTTGAGGCTATTTATTCATAGTTAAATGGGGAAAAAATAATGAAAGCATTCTTGTTAGTAGGTGTGCCACACTGATATTGTACACTATAATACTGTTAATGGCACTTACTAAAAAAAGACACAGGAAGATGTGTCTGTTTGTAGCGGTTTTGTGAGTCATGAACACAATTGAGCTGCAATTCCAGGCTCTTATTTCCATTGAATGCAATTGTCTCATGAGGTCATCCTGTTCATTTGCTATGTTTGTTCTTCCTTTGCTCCTCACCATCAGCAAACTGCCTTATGAGGTCACGGCGGAGCAGGCGCTATCTCATGAGGAAGTGAGGGACAGACTGGAGGCGTCTAATCAAACATTGCGCTCCGTAACAGACAAAGTGCTGAGCTCCATCATGTCATCCGTTGACGCCATCCCGTAAGTCGTACTCTCAGCCCAGCCCTGACACTGACCCAGCATTTGAAAATGTGCATATAAATTCACTCATTTAGGTCCTTATCTTGAGATCCTTATCTGTTTTAGTGTTCATTCTCCACTAGGGTGCAGTGTTGGTTTTTGAAAACTGCAAAAAACTGCAGACTGCAGGACCAGTCCAGTTCAGAGCATTTTAATATGCTTCTAATATAGTGGAGATCATGTTTCATTACCAATCTTCCATTGCTGAAACATACACATGTTCACGAGATTGGCATACTATGTAGGCATTACTATTCGGCAACAATGTGGCTTGTTTGCTCTGGATAAAATAAAATGTGTATTAATAATTCAGTGCTGAATGGATCTGTGCAGTATTAATGCCAAAAAATAAGATCCACTGTTCTCTTTTTAATCACCTGATCACAAATAGCTGAGAATATAAACATACAGCCATCCAGCTTATTTTGGGTATATAATTTAAGTTACAGAGAGCTGTGTGTGGTTATCAGGCCATCATGGATTGTGCTACAATCAGTAAAGTGTTTGTGAATTTATGTGTTTCTTTTTATAATATTAGCATATGCAATATGTTGTTTACATATAAGATTTTCTCAGTTATTATAGATTGTTTTTGTTTCACTGTTGTTCTCTGCAGTAAAATGTTTTATGGTACTAATTAAGTCAGCATGCTAAGGCCAACATGCGCTGCTTGCATTTTCAAGCTATTCCTTGAAACTAATTTCTTTAGTTTCTACTCCACAGAACACGACTGCATTAATAGCTGAACCCTTTCTAAAAAATGTATGCTGCTTTCTTCTGAATTTCCATATTTTCACAATGGGCATTGGCAAGCTAACACAAAGTTTGTTCATAAATATTATGCTCTAGCTTTATTCCTTTTTTCCCCCCTTTTTATTTGCATGCAGCTATGGCATGAGATACATGGCTAAGATTCTGAAGGATACGCTTCATGAGAAATTCCCTGATGCTTCTGAAGATGATCTGCTAAAGGTCAGATATGAAATATTTTAACAAGAGTTGCTCTCATTGTGTTTCCATAAAAGAACCAGACATGAAATACATAAAAGAACCAGTTGATATTTGTTCAAAATGCCGGAAGTCATGTTAGAATTCGTCCAGATATAAACCGCAGAGTTGTTGTTTCTCTCCTCTCGGTTTGGAAACAGATTGTCGGGAACCTGCTTTATTATCGGTACATGAACCCGGCAATAGTGGCTCCAGATGGCTTCGACATAATAGACATGACGGCCGGAGGGCAGCTGCATTCAGACCAGCGCAGAAACCTGGGATCCGTGGCTAAGATGCTGCAACACGCGGCCGCCAACAAGCTGTTTGAAGATGGCAGCGACCACCTCACACCAATGAACAGCTACATCTCTTCCACCTATCAGAAATTCAGGTTAGGAGACATTAACCTGTGTTTTAGATGATGAGTTTTATCATTTAAAACGTCAAAAGTAAGAAAGAACAGCTTAGAAATGAGTAAGAATCAGCTGACCAGTCAAAGTCTACATTCAAGTTTATTTACTTAGCACATTATAATACATGAAAATTCATAAAATTTACTTTACAGGAACACAGCAAAAAAGAAAATAGCAAAGAATAAATCATCAGAAAAAAATTACTAAAATTGAGGAATACAGACAATAAAATACCCATATGTAGGGATGGGTACCGAAACCCGGTTCTTACTCGGCCCCAGTGCTTAGTTATAAAAGACAGAGGTATCGGTAAGCTTTAATGGTAACGGTTCTGCTGTCGGTACTGGAGAAAGGAGAGGGCTCACGTGCACACAAGAAGAAAGAGCTCATGCTTATGGAGTGTCGATGGTGGAGAGAGCCAAACGATCCAAAGTACGGCTACATTTCACCCGTGTGGACTCGAACAACGCTCGCTGCAACAAGTGCAACAAGATTTTTGCTCTAAAGGCGGAAACACGAGAAATGTATTAAAACATCCAGCCAAAGTGCATTATGGGCATATAGAGAAATGCTAGCTTCTACTTCATTATCCGCCTACTCAGGGATGTATGCTCGGTTAAAATAACGACATAAACATCACATAAGGGCTCTAAATCAGTGTTAAAAATGTAATAAACACACATTCAGTTACATACAGCTAACATATATGCTAAATATTTAGAGTATTTTATGCAGTAGCCTAAATAAATATTAAACACTAAAATGACCTGCACTGCTATAGTGCTGCATTTACAAATAGTAATAATGAAGATAAATAATTATAAAGCAGAGCTTACCTAAAAGTTCATTTGTAGTGAGTCCAACTTTTTTAGATTCGGGTTAGAATTAGGGTTAAAGTGTTATTCTGTTCTCAATTAGTTTTTAATTTTAAAAACACAATAAAAGTACTGATAAGAGTACCGATAAAGTACCGATAAGCAGTATCGATAAAAGTAGTAATACTGTTAAAACCTAAACGATACCCATCCACACCCATATGAAAACGAGGGTGGAGGAGGATAATGTGGTTTTAAGGAACTTTTTAGAAAAACCATTATGTTTGGAATGTAACAACATATCTCATTTACTCATTGAGCTTACAGCATTTTAGCCCTCCATTCAAAGCAAACATGCTTTTAACTACTGAAGCACTGGGCCTTCCAAAAGATAAAAAAAACAGTGTTCATGTTGTGTGCCAGTCTTCAAACTACAATGATTTTAAACAGAATTTTGGGCCAGTGTTCCTGAACCAGGTAAACCTAGATTAAATTGGATTTGCAATGGTTAAACACCATTCACAGACTAGATCCATTTTCATACAATGAAATTGACTTCAGGGGAAGGATTACATATTTTATATGGTAGGATGGCATGGATTCTTTGTATGGCATCCAGTTTGAATTAACTGCATCAGATCATGTAGTCTGAATGTACTGCAGATTAATAATTAATTGGTTATATCAACAGTTCCCAGCCCTGGCCCTGGAGAAGCTCTGCTGCACCATGAAAAATCAATTGAATTTTTAGAATTCCAGAAGGCATTAGCCATGTCGCAATGCACTAGCAACCGTTTTTCAGCTTGATTAAAATGGTAAATTTCACCAAGATTATGGCTTTGCTCCAGTCATTTCCAGAAAGCCACGCATGGAACTCCTCTTAAAAAATGTAGGGCATCTCGAACTGACCCAAGGAATGCTGGCCTTGGGTTCAGGTGGAAGGAAAGTACATGCCTTTGTGTTAACCTTTGGAACTCAGAGCTGATTAGTACAAATCTTATAAAAGAACACAAAATAAAAGTCCAAAACATTTTTCCCGGCACACCGCCCCTCAACCACTCTTGGGACCCCCCCCCCCCCCCCCCCTCCCCCTTTCTGCAGGTATCCCCCCACAACACACACTTGTGTGTGGAGACTATCCTGCAAGTATAAAGCTCTTTTTTACATTTGTTTCTAAGACCTACAGTAAAAGAAATGTGTTCATTTTTGTTCTTTATGGCCATTTGGTTGTGGCATCATTTTTCAAATTACGATAACTTTGGTTCTATGTAAAACAAAGCTCAGCATGGTATCTGACACGTCGAGCATAGACCAGGAGAACTTCCAAATAAAATGCTGTTTTGGCATATGATGACAATTTACCATTTATAGCGCTGTCGGCACAGATCTTGGCCGCTCGTGTTCTAAGTGTTAAAGTGTGGCATCAGCAGAGAGGAGAGGAGTGATGTGTCAATGTGTGTATGGAATTTAATGGAACACTGATCCCACAGGACACACACTCCATACACACTTTTGTCACTGCTCCCACTCCTGCTGGTGAGTCACTCTTACTGGAAATCACCTATTCTAGGAATGTGTTTTTCTCACTTTGCCCTCAATATATAGAATTTTTTAAATAAAACATGGCACTGTATACGGAGCAGGGCACACACTGATTTGAAGCAATTTTGAAGTTTGTACTCATGTATCCGTTCAAGTTTTTATTAGGGCTCTATAAATAAATGGAAATAGAAATAGAAATGGAAATGGAAATGGAAAAGTTTTCTTATTCAGAAATTCAAACTGATTTGATTGTTTTAGCCAGTTTGCTACAAGAATACAATGCAGATTAATTTATATTAGGTCAAAAAGAAATCATCATTCATAAAACATTAAAAACATTCGTTCTGATGTCTAGTTTATGCAAAGGACATTGCAAAGGACAATTCTTAACTCTAATTCTTGGCCGACTATAGTTAAGGCGATATGTTATAAAAAGGCATGTGTAGCAGTTTTACCATGGGTAAGAGGTCACTTTAAAAAAATAATTATAATCCCTTATAGTGAGCAGTCTGTAATGAAGTAATAATCCACAAGAGGTTGTACTACAGTGATTTTACCGCTGTTAATTGCTGATTGCTTTTTTAAAAATTGCAGCAAAACACAATGTGATAAAATCCACAAAGGCTCATTAAATTATTTTGTTTATTATTTGTAATAATCACAGTAAGCGATTCTGCCTAAAAGCACTGTACTTAATTAACAGTATCAACAGAACAGACAAAGATTATTCCAGGAGCATCTGAATGCAATTAGAGCAGCAATACAATTCAGGAAAATCAGTTAGCTCTACACGATGGCTGCAGATATTCAGTGCCATATTTGTGCTGTTTGCAGGGTTTTCCTCCAGGCTGCATGTGACGTCCCAGCTCCAGAGGAGAAGTTCAATGTGGACGAATATTCCGACATGGTGACGCTCAGCAAACCTGTTATCTACATCTCCATAGAAGAGATCATCAACACTCATTCAGTAAGAGCAATATTGCCTCCCTGTGCCATTTAGCAGCAAATTAAATTGTGGATGCTTCATTCGTAAAACAGCGCCGGAAAAGAAATAAGAGACTACAGCAAAAATGTTCTAGTTCTCAGGTTTATCTTTTACAGCGGCAAATATTGAACTGACCAGCTTTGCCTTCGTATTTTAGAACCGGTGACAATATTTCTCCTAATTTCCAAATAAAAAAGGAAATGACAAAACATCCAAATAAGAAAAACGATGCCATGCTTACAGAACTTCAATAATTCCAAGAAAACTCTTGTTCACTCTTCAGCCAAATGGCAATAAACAACTTTGATGTCATGATTTGCCATCCTACTGATCTCATGGTGAGAGGAGAGTGTCGATTACAGCAGTGTTTTTGTAATTCAGTTATAAACAGTGTTTATAATTTTCCTCGTTTAATAAGATTCAGTACCTCATAAAGCAGAATGAGGTGCTTTTGTAGGAATTTTACAGACACTTGCATGGAATGGTTTTCATACTCATAGAGATATTCATAGAGACTGTTTTTCAGAGCTGTATGAGTAAATAGTAAATGTGAATGGTTCACACTGAATTTCAGTGTAGATTGAGTCATTACTATGTATCCGCAATATGGAGCTGAAGATTTAATGAAGGGCTTTGACTCAGTGTGAGTCAGTGTTGAGCTAAACGCTGACAGACACACATCTACCAGCAGAGCTGCCTGTTTGTGAAGAAGTGACCTAATGTCCTCATGTGAGAGTGATTCAGTGACCCTGCCAGCTTCCGTTTTGGTGCTTTGGCACTTTCATTTTTTCATTCAGCTAAGTCTATTTCCCAGATGCTTCTATGTGCTGGTGTTCATCAACTTGTTCTAACAGATGTCCTTGTTGTATTTGGGTTACCTCTCAGAATTACGTACAGTAAGCATAGTTAAAGCAGTGCTCAGATTTCCCTTTCCCCAAAACTGCACTCATTCAGCCAAGGTGTGTTAGTTACACAATATGGACAAAAGAATTGGAACGCCTAACCATTACATCAAAAGAGATTTTAATGACATTGCATTCAAATACATAGACTTTAATATGGAGTTGGTTATAACAGCTTCCACTCTTCTTGGAAGGCTTTCCACAAGATTTTGGAAGTTCTGTGAGAATTTGTGCCCGTTTGTTCTGAGGAGCATTTATGAGGTCAGGCACTGATGTTGGATGTCCGAACCAGCTCATCCCAAAAGTGAAAATCCCATTTTTTGGTCATAAATGTACATTTTAAGGTAGTTTTAGCTTTACAGTCTCCTTTGGTATATTTTTCTGTCACGCAGGGTCAATATGTGGTGTATTGTAATATTGTAATTCTGTTACAATATGTAAGAAGGACAACCTTAGTTCATTACATAACATAACTGACACTGCACCTTTGAATTGGATTTCCAAGGAGAAATATGATTGTTCTTTTAACTAGTGTTAAACATTAGTTCAGTATTATTAGGTCACATCATGATATTCTGTAAAAATGGGAATAAGCTTCAGAAGTGATTGTAGAGCACTGCTGATGGGAAAACACTGTTGGACTTCTGAACGGCAGGCAGCCTGAAAAGGCTCTTACGCCTCGTCCCAGGAGCAGAGAGCCGCATTTGCATCATCCAGACTGGAAGGCAGATTGTATAACAACACCCTGATGTCTTGGAAATGGTGAACAGTGAACAATTTTCCTCCCCAGTCCATATGCAGAGTACATTGGCTGCCTTAGCAACCAAACACAGCCAAAGCCAAGACTGCTCCGCTTCAGAAATGACCAGGAGAATGAATACATAGTGACTGCATGTTTTTGCAAGAAGAGAATACATTTAAATCACAGAGTTCTCTCTGCAGATTTAAAAAAGTAATTCTCATAGCCAGTTGCAGGATTTACATCATTTAACATAAAAGAATAAAATTGGGAAAAATCGATATTGGGAAAAATGTATATATATTTCCCATTTTCCCTAAATGTAGTTCATCAAATTGGTTCTGAAGTGAGGTTTTACTTGTGGTGTGTAGTTTGCTTCATTCGTTTTGCAATAAAGGCTAATTTACCCACACGATACAGACAAAAGTATTGGGATGCTTAACCATTTCCCCAAAAGGAATTATAATGTCATTTCATTCAAATACCTAGATTGTAATATGGAGTTGTTCCCCTGTTTCCAGCGATAACAGCCTACATTCTTCTTGGAAGGCTTTCCACAAGATTTTCTGTGAGATTTTGTGCCCATTCATTCTGTACAGCATTTATGAGATCAGACAGTAATATAGGACTAATATAGGCCTGGATCACAATCTCCTCTCCAGTTCATCCCAAAGGTGTTGTACCACAAAAGGTTCTACCACAAACTGTGTCCACAAAGTTGTAAGCATGGCATTGTCCTAAATGTCTTGGTAAACATTGAGATTCCCCTTTACTGGATGTAAGTGTTAACAGTGGGTTAACAGCAGTGTTGGGAGTAACGCGTTACAAAAGTAACTCATTACTGTAATGCATTGCTTTAGGCTGTAACGTGGTAATGTAAGTCATTACAGAAAAAAAATGGTAATATTTTACTCGGTACAAATGTCAGTAGCAGGTGTTACAATGCATTTTTAAACCATAAAGAAGTTTTGTTTTTTTTCACCACAAGATCAGCAGAGGAGAAATGTCCGTGCAAAATGTTTCACTTCTTGTAGTCGGACAGAGAGAAGATTGTGTGACGTCCTCTTTTTCCCAGACATGTCCTGTTTTTGAGACCTGTGTCCAAAATCTGCCTGGAATTTTAGAAACCTTTTTTTGAGCTGCCTAAACATTTGTCACATTATGTGCATCTCTCATAACCTAAAAGTCCAGAACGGCCGCATTAAAAATCTAACACCCCGGACCACAGCCGAGCTGGTAAAGTAAGTCAGCGCTAACATCGGATAGTACTGTCACCTTCCACTGGAAGTGTTATGAGCTAAATTTACAGAACCAAACCCCTATTTCCAGTTATTTTGGCGATAGTAACTTAAAAGAACTGCAATAGTAGTGTAATGCCGTACATTTTAAATACAGTAATATTGTAATGTAACAAATTACTTTGAAATGACAGTAACAAGTAATAAGTAACACATTACAGTTTTGAAGTAACTTACCCAACACTGGTTAACAGTGGGTTGTGCAGTGTGTAGTGTGCAGTGTTTACAGGCATATTTTAGGTGTATTTTGTAAATTAGGGTTTTTTTCTGTTTTATTGACCACAGCACTTTAGTCTCGTAGCTCTAGTGCGAAACTAAAGACACTTTATGACACCAAACATCTTGGCTGATGCATTATAGTTGGGGGATGGGGGGTTACTGTGAATGAGATTTTTTTCCAAAAAAACTCAAGTCTTATTAGTAGATTATGCACAACGTGGATAGCGTCTTCCATTTTTCTCGATGCCGTTTTTGAATTCAAAAGAATTAATTTATTTTGTTTTTTCTATGTTTTATATGCTTATAGTTTTAAGTTGTTTATTTTATCTGGCTTGTAATGTTGCCACTTGGCCAGGACTCCTTTCCCGGTTAAACAATGGTAAAATGAAAACAAATAAAATTTAAAAAATATCAAATTGTGAATTGTGCACTAAATCACAGCATGGGCAGAGTGTGTCCTTTCACGTGTACTAATTACTCAGCCAAGTAAGCACACAGCTCTCAAGAGTAAGGTCTCCATGGTGTCTCTGTCAGGTGATTTATGGCCCGGGTCAGAGAGAGCCCCCTTTCTTCCCTGCTGTTTTGCTGGAGGTGTTTTTAAGCTGTGGGGAAAATAGGGTGGAGTGGCCTGGTAACCTCGGCTTTGTGTTGGCCCTCCTCCATGCTCTTCCCCACTGCTAGCAGAGATAACGGCCTTTCAGCCCTCATGCCAAATACATTTTCGGTCGTCTTCGGAGAAACAATAAGTAAGAACATGCACACATGATAAGGTTAATAGTGGTAATGTTGCTCAGCCATGGGGTTCATGGTTCATACACAAGGATTCTTTCTTCATAATACAACTCTGCTTAACCCTGCAGCCCTGGATCAGAGCAAGGGAACTGCTATACATGAACACACTCATGAAATCGCTTGGAGGTTTTTCCCAGCTCCAGGTTTGCTGAATGTAAAACAACCCACATTTTTGCAAAGGCATCCAGTTCTGATCATTTCCTGCTTGCACACAACTGATTTAACACAGCATTTATTGTTATATAGGATCTGATGTTTGTTGTTTGTGTTTGTTCACCAGCTTGTGCTAGAACATAAGGAAGCCATAGCCCCAGATCACAGTGATCTTCTGCATGAGCTTCTGGAAGACTTGGGCGATGTTCCTGACATGGAGTCGTTGCTTGGTAAAATATGTACTACTAAAATATGATCTACTGTTTTCAAAAGATTAAAGGTAGCTCATTAAGCCTCTGGTAACAAGTTGCTCAGAACATAGTGGTGATGCAGAACTATTCCTATGTGTAGGAGAAGGTGTTGTGGATCCAAACGACCCCAACAAAGAAAACACGCTCAACCAGTTGGCCAAAACTGAGGTCTCCCTCACACTCACCAACAAGTTTGAGCTGCTGGATGGAGATGACAAGGATATAAAGGGGCTGATGATGAAGTAAGTTACATCAAGTCGACTTTGCTAAAATGAACTACTTTTAATATAAACATATGTTGTCTTTTGCTTTGATGGTAAGAGTGACTACTTTCTTCACAATTACAATGACTATAATGTACAAATTATTGTCTTCAAAGTACACTTTCACACTCACAGACATTTATAGACAGTCTTTATTTCCTTTGCCACTATCTCTCCCACACCACAGTAGGAAGTGATGCACAAACTGTTATCTCTTCCGTTGTTGAAATGGGCTTATTTTGTTAAGCACTGTTCCTAGAAATGACAAAAAAGGCCCATTTATTGTTACCCGAAACATCCGTGCCTTTGGCGTTAGGATGGAAATATCTATAATCGTATGTTAAGGTATAGAGGTTCTGATGGACCTTGTGAATATTAGAGAGACTGACTTTATGTTCTCATATTGGGATCAACCCCTTAAACAAGCTTGTTATTAAGTTAAGATGAATAAAATATAATTAGTCGATCACGATGAAACGGTGAAACCGATGTGTATTTATAAGAGTGAAGAATTGAAATGGGTTATAACGTAAGGGTTTAACTTTAGCAAATTCAACTGGTATGTTGGGAGAAACAACAAATAAACAGTTTCCCTTGACCCAATCATCACCCATCACCCTTATCTCACATGGCTGGGAGATCAACCCCAGCTGCAATGGCAATGCTTTTTTGTTCAGAGGGCTCGGGCTCCCGGGGGAGGAAGCAGGAAGAGTGAGTCAGGCTCGATTTCTCCTTGGTGCAGACAGAGCAGGCGCTGTGGCGTCAGAGCTCATTGTCTAACTGCTAACACACTGCTCTGTTTCCTCTCTTCACACATACACACACACACACAGTTTCCAAATTGTTGATATTTAGCTCATTAAAAGAATTTGACTTTCAATAATAATTATGAGGGTTATTGTGGTTTTTTTAACAAGAACACATTTCTAATCCTAAGTCATACAAAATCAATTGGTCACAACACTGGACACAACAGACAGCTTTCCACTATTGAATTTTTAACACTTTTAAACCTCTTACTAATATTCCGCTGGCCCGCTGTATCCGTGGAGACTGGCCTTAAGTACTGTGCTTGAGGTTCCCAATGTGGAACGCCCTCCCTGAACATCTGAGGAGAAAACTGCTTTAAAAGGAATTAAAACAATTCTTTATAATATAATTTACTCTTAATAATGATTATAAACTCTTCTTAATTTAAATATGAATTAAATTTCTGTAAAGCTTCTGTAAAGTGACCTTGAGAGTCATGAAATGCGCTTCTAAATAAAATATATGTGCCATGTAACCATAAAGGAATCAATGCCTTGTTTTAGCAGGGATGCTGCAGAACCTTGTCGCTTTGACACTCAGAACTTGCCATTAGTTTTAATGTTGTAATGATGGGGTCTGACTGCAGTGTCCTCTGTGTTTTCAGGACAAAGAAGTTGGTCGTGGATGTGGTGAGAATCCAACCAGGAGAAACTCTGAATGATATCCTCGAAACTCCAGCTACTGGCCTGCAGGTAATATTTGAAATATCTCTCCAAGTTGGTTATACTGGAATGTCTTCATAAACCCAGAGCGAAATGATGAAAAATGCCCCAAATACTAAATATATTGGTCTTCTCAGGCCTGTAGTCAGTCCTTCACTTTTGTTAAGCTGGATACTTTACTGAGCACTTAAATACTTAATAGAATTGATTCTGAATTGATGCTGCCTTAGTTATTTTTTAGAGGATTTGATTAGTGTGATTGTGTAATTTTTTTAATGTTCGCATAGTTCCGAAATCAAAACATCCATTATTATACCATGTAGTTCGGGATTGTTCAGGTTTTTCATTGGTTGATTAGTATTGATGAGTATTGATTATTTAAAAAAAAAACTTTTTTGTGCTCATGTTGCCTTTGTAATGAATGAGAAAAGAGTGGAAGATCGAGTCGCCTGAAAAATGTGTGACAGAGTGAGAGTCTGTGACACATCGACTAAGAAATACATCAATTTAAACTCAGAGCAGACTCAAGGCACTAAAGCTATGGCCTGTTAAAAGCAAATACGTGTGTCCCTTACAATTTAATTGAAAATAATCAGCCTGTGAATATACATTCAGCCGGCCTTAACCATAAATGGCTTGGTAAGAGTCATCGCGGTTATGGGCCCTTGGTGGTTCAGCTGTAAAATGCTAAACACTGAATGAAAAGAATCAGAAGATTGATGGATTGAATCCATGGTCACATTTCATATTTTCTTCTGGAAATGCATTTTATTTGAATGATTCTTCAAATTTTGAAATATCTGCAGTACCAAAACTGTAATGCTGTTCTGTGCAGAAAATCTGTACATAAAGACTGAGATCAAATCTTTACAAAGAATCTTGTCCTGCATCCTGCAGGAGTCAGAGCACGCTAAGCTGGCGGAGCGTCGGGTGGCGCAGGATGCCACGGCTCCAGAGGGCCTGAAGAGCAGCCAGGCCGTGCTGGAGGACAGGCAGCTGCCTTTGGAGCAGAAGAAGCGCAAGATCCTCAGGAATCTTCGCACTCTGGAACAAGCTGGAGTGGTCAGTTCTAGCAACAAGTACCAGGACCTAATCAACGATATTTCCAAGGTAAATCAGCACTACACACGACCACTGGAACCATGTTTCTAACTGCTCGGAACGCTGATTTAGCATTTTTTAATCCAATAGATTTTCCCCCATCACTGATACTACATCTTCAGAATAAAAATACTTCATACTGCAGTATTGTCTTCTTTATTCTGGTTTTAAAATATCTTTTATTGCAGATTTAAGAAGGTAAACCCATATTCTCTTTGAGATGTTTAATATCTTTCAGATTTATCATATTTAGGTTATATAACATTGAGACATGGAAGAAATTGCCCTGGAATTACTGTAACTCGCCGTTCTGTGTTGAATGACAGGACATTCGCTACCAGAGACGCTATAGGCAGAGGAGGAAAGCAGAACTGGTGAAACTGCAGCAGACCCTGAATGCCCTCAACTCCAAGGCAGCTTTCTACCAGGACCAGATCAACTATTACGACACCTACATCAAAACCTGCCTTGACAACTTGAATAGAAAGTGAGTGGCCAACATGATGACGTCATCGATTGCTTCATTTTATGATTACAGTGATTGCTTCCACAATCTTACTATTGTTCTTTTTTTATCATTCTTTTTATAGCTGGACTTTTATTCCTCTTCTTCTCCTTTGATTTTTAAAATAGGGGCATGTTTCCAACAGGAAATCATCCTTTAATATCCCCTCCAGTGCGTGTGTGCACAGCTAATCAATCAGATGATCAGGGGCCGTAGATTTTTGTGGTAGAGTCCCCCCTGTAGTAGATGGGGAGGGATAGTGGACGGTCGAGTCGCCTTCAAAATGTGGGTTAGAGAGAGTCGGAAAGGGTAAAAAGTGGAGAATCACAAACATGGAAAATAAATGTGGAGCAAAACACACAGCAAACTCAAGAATAAATATCAAGACGCTAAAGCTAATGTCAGGTATAAAAACGATGTCTTACTGCTTGTTGTGGTGCAGCGGTAAGGTGCAGGCCTCCCAATCATCAGAACGCAGTTCGAACTCCTGGGAGTGTAAACTTCCTTTTTTAATCAAACTCGTTAATAGCAAACACACAATCTTGCTCTTGGCATTTTTTTCATAGAAATGCATCTTACTTGAAATCACTTGGTTTTAGGGCTACTAACGGAAACAACTGGCTGAAAAGGTCCAGTCCTAATAATGCTATAGTCTCCTGTTGATCTGCCCTGCAACGCTCATGGTCTAAACTGAGAGTTTACGTGGACTGAACTGAGAGCGTGGCATCTTTCACAAATGTGTTTGAATGCTCCCCTGTGATGTTCTAGGATGCAGTGACCAGCTTTTCATGCTTCAGAGAGGTTTTTTTTAGATTTGATCGAGTGCATTCTGACAGCAATTGGGGCAGTAGACTCCTGAAGTGTCTTACTAGCTCTAGAACAAGCCAAGATAAATGATAATAAATTGCTTATTCAAGATTACAAGGTAGCCATTTAAGATGTGTGTGTGTTTTTCCTCAGGAATGCTCGCAGATCGATCAAACTTGACAAAAAGGGAGAAGAGAAGGGAAGTAAGAAGTCCAAGCAGCAGTCCTTGAAGTACACAGCCGCCAGGTTGCATGAGAAAGGCGTCATTCTGGAGATTGAAGGCCTTCAGACCAATCAGTGAGTATCTATGACATTGTTGGGAGAAGATTTATACTACTGGGATGTGGTTTAAATAAAGCTCCGTTTTAGGCACTGCAGTCTTTTAATTCTGTCCATGTGGAACATCCCAGGGGGTCTCCAGTCCCAACTCGTGTTTGATGTCGGCAGACAGAAGACCAGCTAGTTTCTTGATAACACTTATTATCTGACCAACTCAGGATCAGTTTCACCAAGCCTCTATCAAGCTGGGAGCATTACAAAGAGAACATCCTAGACTGATCCCAGAATAACACAAGCAGCAGTTCTCCACTTATTCACTTTGATGTGAGTGGAGTGCTGTTTCAGCAGTTTGGGTGCGAGCGGAGGGAAGGTAGCTCATTACCAGCAGTTAGCCATCCTGTTTTGGTCATTTGACTCCAGGCCAAAGGCAGGCAACCCCCAGGCAACTGTCCAAGTACAGACAGCCTCACATGTGGAGTGCAGATAAGGAGACTTGACGTACTAAAGTGGAAACGGAGAGAAAGGATCTAAATATGAGCTCGTAACATTATCTTCCTAGACCATATATGTTCATCTTTTACCATTTTAATAGCTAACAAAAGCCAATCACCTGTATCTAAGTAGTTGAGGCTGAAATCTAATTTTCCCCAGTCATTTTTACAGGACAATTCCTGGATATTATTTTGCCCCAGTTATCTCTATGGACAGTGACCGTTTTTTTGTTTGTTTGTTTGTTTGCTTGTTTGTTTCCAGGTTAAAGAACGTCATGTTCGATATCTGCCCCTGTGAAGAAGTTGGGGACTTTGAGATAAAGGCCAAGCTTATGGGAGTCGAGATGGAGAAAGTCCAACTGCATTTCCAGGTAAATCTCCATAGATGTGCCATCTGCCCCGTCAGTATTTTTGTCATTTCCTGTCAGATAGATCTGAAAATTGCTTTGGTTTCAAAAAGGAAGCATCAAAATGACTTTACGTGAAAGATCTGAAAAATGCGGGAAATTAACGGGATACTACAGAAGTCGCTGACACCTTTTACCCCTGTTTTCACTTCCAGGACCTTCTCCAGCTCCAGTATGAAGGAGTTGCTGTCATGAAAATGTTCGACAAGGCCAAAGTCAATGTCAATCTTCTGATTTTCCTGCTGAACAAGAAGTTTTATGGAAAGTGAAGTTTGGAACAGAGGATTTTCGGAGGACAACCTGCACGTGTGGCAACATAAACTAACTGCGGTTAAAAAGCATTTTTTAAAAATGGGATAACTTCAATAATGTACTATAAGAATGGAGTGTGCCTTCGGGTTAAGTTGTTTTTGTAAAAGGAATATGTGTGAAACTGGAAATTCTGGGACAATTTTTTATGGCATTGGGGTATTTAATTATGACGGATGTAAGCATATCAATTCAGTTCATATTAATATTAAAAGGCTGTACAGACATAACATTAATAACAGTTAGTGCTAAAACTAAAATACAACTGTAAAGAAATTGTACCCAAAGTTCCAGCCCAAGTTTTGCAATGTTATGCTTTTTTCCACACAATAATTGTACATGAATTATATTTTCAAATGTTATTATAATTGAAGTATATATTTTCTATTTAGGAAGTACTATTCGCGAAACACTGTTTTGTGTCACTGTAAAAAAAAAAAAAAGCAGAGAATATGGGAAACGTTCTGAAATTAATTTCACAAAGCACTACTGCCTCTTGCTTCTGAAAGATTAATGAGAAAGCCAAAAAGAAGAAAAAAGCCACAGACAAATATTCTAGTGCCTTCCATTCATAAGTGATGAGGCTGTGTGAATCTTATAAATGATCTAATATGGAGCTTTTGATGGAGCTTTCAAAAATATGAACTGGCACTGTAACAATGTTGTCGATCTGAAATAAATCACATCACAAAAACGTATTGTTTCCTGCAAACGGGTGCTTATAATGCAAATATAATTTATGTTGACTCAGTTGTGTATAACTTAAGATTTTCACGAATATATTTGCAGTTTAGTTCATTAAATAAAAGATGTTTGTATTATAATATAAATATTTGTATTTATAATATAAATCATTTTAAAAAAGCAATCCAATAAAAAGTCAAATTATCATATTTAAAGATTATTTTCAGCACTAGGGACGGGTATAACACGCACACACATACATATATGTGTGTTTATCTAGCAGCTTCTTTATAATATAGCTGCTCTAACTAGGTAAGACTCCATATAAAAGTCTATGTGTCTGAATGAAATATCCTTAAAATCCATGTTGGAGTAATGGTCCGATATAATTTTGTCCACATGTATGCCGAGTTATTGCTGAGTTATACGTGTGGGCGTTTACCGTAACCAAAATCCCCCAAAACTGAGGGAGGGCGTTTTTCCCTCTTAGCATCTCCTGCACTGAGAGAAGCATGCGTGTCTGGGACCGTGTGTACTGTGAGACTCCGGCGCTTCAGGAGAGGCTGCGTGCTGTCCAGACGTTCCTGGCTCTCATCACTTCAGCAGCCCTGTTTCTGAGTGAGGAGCCTTCACCATGGCCGTGACTGGGGGTAGTTTAGTCGCGGTGGTCTTGCTGGCTTTGGGCGCATCAACAGCTGCGATGCCGGGAAACGGTGAGTTAAACCACGACAGCAGGATTGAACTCTGTTTATAGAGGAACACTAATGTGAAACAGCCTTAAACTGAACATTACGTTGTCATCAGAAAGTGTGTCCCATCTCAAAATTCACATTCAGTGAAAAACTATAAACGAATTATAAACGTTATTTCAAAGTCAGGACATGATTTAAACAAATTGTCCCAAAACCCTATAATATTTATGGTAATAGTATAACAATATAATAATAGTATTGGGTTATATTAATAGTATTATGGTATTAGTAATAATAAAATAATATAGTAACGATATAGCAATAGTGTGATAAAATAGTAATAGGATAATATTATAACAGTATAGGGTTTTCAGGACCCTGTAATATTGCCTCTCATATTGTGTCAATTTTTTCCCCACTCACACACTTTTTCAGACACCCGGAGCATAGTGAGGACCTTCTCTGGCTTCTTCCTGACCGTCACAGACGAGCCCTTCGACTATCTAGACGTGCAGGAAGGCAGTGGTTCAGGACTGGGCGAAGAACGCGAGCAACGCCCCTCGGTGGCCAAAGCTGGTTACTACATCTCTAAAGAGGCCTCGCTGTTTCTCAAAGGCCGACTGGCCACCGTGTTTATCCCTACAGTTTACACTCTGGTCTTCCTCACCAGCGTGCCTCTGAACCTGCTGGCCCTGGTCATGTTTGTGCGCCGCGTGCGCCCCAAGAAGCCCGCCTCCATTTACATGATTAACCTGGCGTGCGCCGACCTCTTCTTCGCGCTCCTCTTGCCTTTCCGTATCTCCTACCACTACGGAGGCCAGAGCTGGCAGTATGGGGAAGGGATGTGCCGCCTGGTCACCGCCGCCTTCTACTGCAACATGTACTGTTCAGTGTTGCTGGTGACGGCCATCAGTGTGGACCGCCTGGTGGCCGTGGTGTATCCGACTGACTCCCTGGTCTGGCGCTCGCCCCGCAACGCCTGGGCCTCCTGTGCCGCCGCCTGGCTGTTCTCGGTGGCTGGAGTCTTCCCCTTGCTCCTGTCCCAGCAGACACTGCCCGTGGCCAGCCTGGACATCACCACATGTCACGATGTGCTGGACGTGCGCAAGCTCCGTTCCTACTACGTCTATTTCCTCCCCATCTACTGCGCCCTCTTCTTCCTTGTCCCCTTCATCCTCAGCGCCACGTGCTACTACAAGATCATCAGGACGCTCTGCGCCGTGGGCGACAGGCCCAAGCGAAACAGGGCGGTGTTCATGGCAGCAACGGTGTTTGTCGTCTTCGCCGTGTGCTTCACGCCAGCTAACGTGATTCTGGTCGCGCACTCGCTGCATGTGGCTCGGGGGCAGGCGGACTCCTCGTACGTGGCTTACCTGCTGGCCATGTGTGCGGGTACTGCCAGCTGCAGCCTCGACCCCCTGCTTTACTACTTCGGCTCCTCGCACTGCCACAAGCTGGCGCTCAACTTCATCACGGGGAGGAGCAGGAGGAGGAGGAGCAGGGCGGAGGCGACAGACAGCTCGCAGTCCACCAGGTCCAGCAACCTGGACACCTTCAAGAGCAGCCTGAGGGGGCACTACAGCAAGCTCATGGCCTGAGCTAAACGGAGCTGGGCAGGGTTGAGGACCGTTAAGCAATATTCCCAATTTGGCAAAACATCAAATTTGCAGTTTTCCATTTACACCCAGATGTGGCTGCTCAGCCAAGACATGTTTGGAGTTTTTCGGAGTATAGAACTGAAGCTGCAAGGCGAACCTTGCTAACAACCACTAGTGGCCAAACCTTTCCATAAATACCTCCACAAAACTTCTCCCCACTTCTCAAACCACATTAACACTCTCATTATGGTGCCGCAGAATTCTCACGGTGGTATGAGACACGCCATTAATAAAATGAACATAAAAGCAAATACTAAGACTTTTTAGATAGAAGTATCTGTTTTTAAAGACCAGATCTAGAATCGTTTCTGTGGCAAAGAACGGCATAAATTCAGAGGAATTTGATCGCCCATCCTTAAGACTGCTTAAGACCGGTTTGAACATGTTGAGAATTCCTTTAAAGTAATGATTTGGGAACATTCATTTCACCACCATGTTTAGTAATCTCAAACACGTGCTTATGTGGTTTCTGACATTGTGTGGCATGGACATAAATGATCAAAATTCTAAGCAAACGTCATACTGCTACATCTGCTTTTAGCCATACAGATGACAGTATAGCTGAAACCTCATTAGCAAGTCTATTTCAGAGTCAATACTATTTCCATCCAGATTGAGAAAAGTATGTGATGATTTGGGCATTTTCAGTTAGCCGCGTTACCTTTGTAGCTCCAGCAAAAATTTAAAGAAGCAAACAACTCTTGACTACTACATTTGCCACAAGGGGGATCTTGTGTAAATTCAACGTTTTTGCCCAAGTATTGCTTTGATGTACTTTGAAGTGTAAAACCTACAGACTGGTAGACCACTGCTTCTTTGAGTGAATAAAGCTTTGTATTCTTTACATCCATTTTGATGATATAGCATACTTGTACAGCATTCTAGTATGAATTCTAGTCAAATAATCTCACGTATCCTGCAGTTATTGCATGCTTGCATGATGGACATGATGCACTACCCATGCTACTAAACAGGGCCAGCAGGCTGGGCCAAGGGTTATGAATGGAGTTGCCTATATCCTCTAAAATGGACACTGAATGTTACTTCACTGAATGTTACTTGTGTAGCTGTGTATATGCACTATGTAAACAGAAAAAAACTTGTGAATAATATTTGTGTCTGTGTTTATCAAGCTTTGTTGTGTTTTTTTCCTAACACACCCGATCCAACTAATCCAGTTTTTTGTTGAACTGGGAATGCTAAGAGTAAGAAAACATGTTAAACTCAATGGGACAGTCACATGTCTGGACTGGGATCCACTATATTATGTTAACAGAAAAAAAAAATTACTTTTGAAAGAAATGTTGAAATAAAATGTTTTTTAAAAATGCAACATGCAAAAGTGCATCAGCATATACAATAATCAAAAAACGACCTTTAAAAACACTGAATATGAACTTTATAGCAATATCCCTTTCTGCGGCAATGTCCAAGTCAGTACAATCCGGGTGGGAAAAAAATCATATGCAAACAGCCAACCAGCTATGATGTTTCCAGCAAAGGTAACTATATACAATTCATCGAGTAAGAGGAAGTACATTTAGTCAAACTGAGAACGCGCCCTTTCCTCTCCATGCTGTTTCAAGTCCGTTTTCATAACTGGGTTTCCCCACAGTCTTACAAACCATAGCATGATGACCTATGAAGATTAACACAGTGTGCAATACCAAGACATATGGACCAACACAATCAAACAGCATGAGGGGTCTAGCAGGAGTTCCAAAGGTGAAACCATGGGGGTTACATGTCCTTGTTCGCGCTCACATCTTGAGCATGAGTTGTATTTATATATGTATATATGCCTAAATTTCAATTTCCTCTTCATAGATCGTCCTCATTTGTTGACATTTTGCTCAGATTTGGTCTTAGATGAAGTGGGAGTGAAAGCCACAGCTGGACACGGGTAATGAGTAAATATTGCACCCCACATAAACTCCTACAAGGAACACAGCAGTCTCCCACGAGTATTCCAGTGCTTTTTGCTCTTTCAGCCTCTCAAACACTCATCGTCATGTTTGGAGAATACTAAAGAGGAGAAAAGGAGAGAAAAAGCATGCAGAAAAATGAAATGGGGAGGAAGAGTCTATCATCACTGTCAACAAAACAGATCACCAAAACAGTAATTTAACAGGAGGAAAGAACACTCTCAGCTTTATGTTTCTGTCTGTCTATTCATCTTGAAATATTCAAACAATGTAAAAGTGCAGCTGGAGTTGACAGACTGTGCAAAGTACATAATAAATGAAAAGGTAGTTTTGATAGGAATTGTCCTCTAGACAATTAATGGCCTTTAAATTAGAACAGTAGTACATTGAGGATGATGAGGATTTATAACAAAGCCAAGCATGAAAACACCAAATATGCAGGCAGGGAAAACCAGTAGTAGTGGTGTGCTAGGGTGTTTCAGGTGGTTGCTAGGGTGTCGCTGTTGGTTGTCAGAGGGATCAGCGTCAATGTAAATGTAAATACTCTAGGCCAAGGGTGTCCATGTTTTTCATTCCAACCAAGCAGGAGCAACATGATTAAGACTGAAACCATAAGGGGCCAGTCTAGGCCTGGGCTGGCCACTCTGGCCAGCAGGGAGGAGACATAGCACTGCCAAAGGTGGGTTAAGTAAAAGTAAAAGAAGAGGACGAAGATCGCCACCGCAATCAGGCGGCATGGGCTGCACGTGGGAGCGAACCTTTGTAACCGATGACCAGCCTCCACATCGGGTCTTTATTTTAACAGACACTGTCTTAAGCCGGTACATTTTTAATATGGCACGAGGTGCACTTGAAATATAAAACGCACTCTGCACATTTTCACTGCACCACACTTCTGTCGCTTTCCTTGTTCTCTCCGTACCGAGCTTCGCGTTTCGGGTTAGTGCGCCATCTGAGGCCCTCTGAAGCTTTGGGCTTTCCGTTCCGTCTTGGTGAATCAGTGAGTAAACGCAGTGGTCATAACGTTCTGGCGGCTGCGGGCTCTAGCCCTGGGCCAACGACTCTTAAATCTTGTGTCGAGTTTTATACGACTCCCGTGCGCAACGAGTTAATATTAAATTTCATCCACCACTCCTGCTCACTGCGAAACCAAACGCCTTAATTTACCCCTTAAATTACCTTCATTTTGACCTTACTTTCCCATGCAGGAAACTAATTAAGGGTTTAGATTTACTGATAAGTTGGTAAAACTACTGATTTTCTCCTTTTTCAAATTTGTTAAGTTAAGGGTTCAGTTTCACAACTCAATGGCCACCTACTTCAAATGATGGGGTTTTGTATTTTCAGGGGTAAATTAAAGTCAGTCTAAGCACATTTTAATTCATTTAATCCTATAATTTTCCTTGCAGAATTAGCACATGCATTTTACTCCTTAGACTTCCATAACATACAATATGTTTTATTTTTTTCTTTTCATTTTAATTTCATGTTAGTAAAAATTTTGGTTTTATCCTCTGTAACAACTGTTGTCGATGGGAAGCCACATATTCTAAATTTAAACAAGTGCTTCAATTTGACCTATTTACACCCACAATGTGGTACATGGGTAGGGACCGCCAGACCCAGTGCGACTACTCACATGGCATAGAGGCCTGCCTCCCCACCCCTGGTGGAGGACCATGCATGCACTGGAGAGTATTTTATTACTTCCTCTTGTACAAGACTGAGGCACGCATCTCTCTCCAGAAGTGCAGACAGGATGTATAGGGGTGTGCTCATGTCTCCACTCAAACAAGCCACATGACATTGATACAGTTTATAGGAGACCTTTTTTTAAAAACTTGCATTAGCTGCCCAAAGTTAAAACAGTTTTAGAGCTTCCAGAATACTAAAAAAACAATTGTTGCTGGTGGAATTAAATGGGTTAAGTACAGTTTTTAGGGGGTGAATCAGTTATTAAACTCTGTGTTTGGGTCTATTATTTCAGTCAGCACTGATCTAAAGCGCCGCATCATTACAGAACAGTCATTACAGTAATTAAATGTGGTTAGGTCCTGCTCACTTGAAGATAAGACTGGAGAAGTGGGCATCAGCTATTTCCTGCAGTGTAATGTATGAAATGTGAGTTTGAACCTATGTTTTTTTATTTGATTTTGGAAGCTGAGTTTTTGTATTAATTCAATGGTCAGATTACTGTTCAAATTGACATTTACAGCATTTGTAGATGCTCTTACCCGAATACAATCATATTTATACAGTCAGCGTGGTAGTTAACTTGCTTTTAACTATGTGTACACATGGCTGCAATAATGACCGCCAGTGGAGGCAATACACCATGTTTTCTTTTTAACCAAATAAAGTGCACTTCAGTTTCCTCATCAAGTACTTTTTTGTGATCTGCTAAATCAGATGTGGTACTCAGGGAGGCGGCCAGGAAATGTTTCAGAGACGTTTCTGACTTGCTCCCTATAGAGTACACCTTTTAATTCCTCCCTATATATAAATTGTACACAAACTATATGCACAAATCCGCTCCTGTTGATGTCCTTTAGGGGTCTTGCCCAAGGATTCTTATGGGTGTTGTGTTTTTCACCACAGTCTGCCCCGTAGAGAACAGCATTTGTATACCAACCATTTCCATTCATACAAATCACACTGAAGACTTTATTTTCCCTTGGTTGGCTATGGCCACTCTAAAACCTCTGAAACCTAGCAACGTACACTCTCATTCTGAAAGGGGTTGAGGAAATTGCCGCCCATCTCTCCATCATCTCTTGGCGTGCTTGGCTGGTTGTTCATGCTCAGGTTCCCAGGAGAGCTCTGGTGAAGGGAAGAGTCGGGACAGACCTTTCATCACAATGCAAGCGCAAGGTTTCTCAGAAGAATTTCATAAATCTTTGTATGTGTAAGTAAAACACTGACTTTCAACAGAACATGGATGTTCCTCTTACCTTAGGGAGGCTGTCGATGTCACCCGACGCTGTTGAGACAAAGCAAGGATGAGAGAAAGAAATAGTTCCAAGTGCCATTTGAAAAAAAAAGAAAATCACCTATAAAAGAATGATGTAGAATGCATAGTACTAACTGAGGATGTCTTCATTCAATTCGTTTTTATCCATATTAGCATCTCTAATGTTAGTTTTACTATAGCAAGAGAGACCACGTGAACTAGTTTAGATCGGGCCCAGAAAATGAGACCCGGCCCGACTCGACCCGAGCCCGTGCACCTTGTGGCCGAGCCCAGCCCGGCCCGACACATTAACTGTAATTATCGGCCCGAGCCCGA
>JBBMFX010000037.1:8398877-8410305 GCA_037832545.1 Rhabdalestes septentrionalis | reverse complement strand
CCCAAGACTTGCTAGAAATGGTTCCACACCTCCGACTTTCCTCCAAACTTGCTCAAAGTTAATTCTCTCATTTTTATTTTCTTCTTCTTGTCTTCAAGCTCCATGTTGCACTTTAAGCTCTGCACAGTACAGCACAGCAGGACCGGTGTAAGGTGCCAGTGGCAGGAGCTGGAGCGCTGCTGCGCATGACACGCAGCAATTTAACTCATATATTTATAATTTTGGAATAGCTCCTCAACCAAATAGGCTAATTAAGTAATGATTAAAAAAACTAAAAGTAATGATTAAAAATCTAAACTCTAATGTGAACTACACTTATTATAAATAGTAAATATGTAAAGCATAATTTATTTTCTCCAAGTATGCTCTATTTAACAGTAAGTGATTTGTCATTGTGTCGTGTCATGATGCTCGTACCTAATGAGCCATTCAGAGGATGAGGTTCCATTCCTGCAACACCACCCAGTGCACCATCAGCACAAGGACCAACAGGAAACTGAAACACCATTAAAAGACCATTACACACACACACACACACACACACACACACAAACACAACAAAAAGAATATATTAATTAGTTTTCCACATGTGTTTCATTCAAGATGTATTCTACTGATCTTTCAAAAATGTCTGCATAGTAAATCCAGTAAATCATGATATGAAAACACCTCATTCTACAGAAATGTATGTCAGAATTGTTCACAACAGTGGTGATAGGAACCAGACGTCTGAAGTTCAGTGCTTTTAAAAGCTACCTCATTGAGAGACATAAGAAAACATCTGTCGGATGAATCAATACACTTCCCTAATTCTTTCAGATTTATCACTGAGCCATTACACTTAAATGTTCAAAAGACAAGTAGGTTCACTGGTAGTGTTACAACAATGGCTCTATTTCAACTGTGTCTAAACTCATTTTTGAAAAATCAGTGACAATATCCTGGAATTTAAACATGCAATTAAACATTGGAGAGCGGTAGATTGGTCTCACATTCGGCCTGTTTCCATTTGGAGGGACAGAACTCATCACGCTGTACATGTTGTCTCCTGAGTTGGTTGACTCTGAAACCATAAAGATCACCGTTTTTGTTGTTGTTGCTGAGAATGATTCTGTAGGCCTACACACAGTATGCACTGTAGTTGTGTATGTACCACAATTCTAAAAGAATAAGGCCTTGAGCACTAGCATGACAACAGTTGCCAAGTTAGCCTATTTCAGTGGTTCTCAATTCAGAGGGCAGGTTTTCACAGTTTGGTTAGACGACTTAAATCAAATGTCAAGCCTCTCCAATGTAAAATGTTCATTGGACATTCTTTAGCCTTGTTCTTAAGCTAAACTGAGAAATCCTGCTTTGTTAAATCCCTCTCACATCCTGGAGTCCTTCTGCTCTGCATGGTATAGAGTTCTGCCTGCTTTGATTACTGTAAGTTCTTGAATGTGTGGATGAGACAGAGGAAACTCTAAAAGACTCCAGAACCAAGACTGATAACGATTATGTAGGTTAGTAGTTTACATTAGTTACATTACATTAATATTAACCAATCCACCACAACATTAAAACCACTGACAGATAAAGTAAACAACACAAACCATACAATGGCTCCCATCAGGAGACGGGACATATTAGGCACTCAGTTCTTGTAGCTGATGTGTTTGATTTAGCAAACGTGGGGGAAAATATCATTGTAAACCAGTTTGCCTTTTCACATGTATACTTACGTAGTGTCTTACACATTTATATATAGAGACTCTGTTACCATATTCTGTATCTTGTATTTTTGTCTCTGTATCTCAATGAGAAATGTTTCTGCGCTTACTGCAGGGTCATGACCTTACCGAGAAAGGGTAGTGTGAGTAGAAATAACTGGCAAGCAAAAAGATTTGAGTGACTATGACAAGTGCCAAATAGTGAGTGTGAGCACCTCCAAAACCAAATCTCTTGTGGGGTGTTCCTGGTTTACAGTGGTTTACAATACCTAACAAAAGTAGTCCAAGGAAGGGTGGACTAGAAACAGGGCCATGGGTGCCCAATGCATGAGTGAAAGTTACATAAAAGGGAAAGACACTTGAATAGCTACTAGAGTACAAATTGTGAAAAAGAACATACAGGTTATGACCAAAAGGGCTAGACAGCTACAGGCAGGTCAGGTCATGTTGACACATGTGAAACCTACACAATATTAGGCAGGTGATGTTTTGGCTCATTTTGTTCTGGGTTCAATGACTTTCAAGAACACCTGGTCAGTATCTGTGACCTCAAAACTATCAAAATAATATGAATCAAAGTGGGCATGTTGTACGAATATAACGGCAATCAATTTCATTGGATGCTTTGTTATTTACCGGCTCTAAATCACACCACCAGAGGGCAATGCAACAATTCTTTTTAATAGCAAATTTGCAACACTGGTCAGATCGTCTGTGTGTTTTGCAGTAGTGGTAGATGACTGTTGTAACATCTCATTAGACTGTGTTCATAGTAAACAATGAAACAGTGAATTTAAAGTGTTTTTTTCCAGGAAAGATTTTGGTGTTGGTGTTGACTATGGGTCAGTGTTTACCTGCTGGACTGGGCATAACTGGGGTTCCAGGTGGTCCTCCTCCTGCCGGACCCTACAAACACACTGAGCTTATTTAAACTGCAAGGAAAAAAACACGCACAGAGACTTAGAAGTCAAGTGAAAACTTACTGAATAACTGCCTGGAGATGAAGACGAGTATGTTATCTGGAGAGAGCGAGAGAGAAAAAGAGAGAGAGAGAAAGAGAAGTGATCTAATTGTTTTTGAATTTGTTTGTGCTGAAGGTCTATTGGTTTGTGGATTTAAAGTCAGTTTGTGGTTTGGAAGACTTGGGAACACTCACTGAGTTGGCATTTGGAGGATTTGGCCAAGCCCTCCCTCCACCCGGAGCCCTACAGACATCGCGAACAGAACACAAACAAGTGTCTGGTTCATATACAAACATTCATCCTCCCACGGGAGAACACAGAGCAAAGATTCAACTCTGACTGAGAATCAGGACATTTAAGCAACAGGACATGGAAGGAGTGTATCAGGAATAAGATCCCAGCCGTGATGTACAACTTCTCATGTTACCTTGCTTTTATGTTTTTAATATTAACAATTTCTGCAAAAATGTAAATCACTGCCAGTGGCATACTCCAGTCAAGGCCATTTAAAAAGCTGTAGGGGCAACTTTCATCAGCTTTATCATTTAGTTTAATAATATCACACACTTCTCAAACAGTTGACCAAAGGATGGGCTGTAAATCAGATTTTATCACACACTAAATGGACAAAAATATTGGAACACCTTACAGGGCACACTTTTTGATGCCGGTAGAAATTTGGCTATGGCTTTATTAGCTATGGAATCCGCAGACTGTTGCCCTGGACATTTATGCAGTCATTGACCAGGCTCTGTGACTTTAAGTGGTTTTCTGTTTTGAATTACCCTTGTTCATAAACACCAATAATACCACTTACAGAATATCCAGCACGGATGAAATCTCACAGACTCTCGTAGTGCAAAGGTGGCATCCTACAACAGCTCATTTTGTTTCACAGATATTTGTAAGTGGAGACTGCCTGGCTAGATCCTTGATTTTATACACCTGTGTCAATGAGTATGATTAAAACACTTTAATTTAGTCATTAAGTGGTGTGTCCCAATACTTTTGTCCATATAGTGTATAATATATTCATCCTTTTGCTTTATTAAAGAATGGTTACTGGTCAGCAGCAGCTCAGACCAGTGCTGTTACTTAGCAACTAGTGCTCAACAGATTAATATTAGCATGGGGCAAAAAATGCACTTCAGTCCGATATAACAATATGGGTATAAAACAACATTGCATTTAAAGCATTAGGATAGTTGGGTGGGAAATAAAAGCCACACTCACATGCCAGGTATTGCTGGTCCCATTAATGTATGTACAGGAGGCCTCATTCCACCAGCGAAGCTCTGCAGAGAATTCATCTTTAATGTGTCATCAATTAAACACTGCAAATAGCTACACAATGACATACAATCACTGGTGGAACTGCGAAGAAAATGGGTTTAAACCTGTGGTCCAATCGGAACCATCCCTCTTGGAGGTGTCATCCTCTGCATTGGTCCATTCATGCTCGGGTGGCCTGGTAAGAGGATTGCTTTTAAATGGCAGAACGTCAAGTGTTGGCCAGAAAAAATGTCCTACCCCGACAAAAAGAGGGACTAATCCTACCTGGCTGTCTCATAGGGTCCATCCCACTTAACAGTGCTTGGTTCGCCGGGCCCATAGCCTGGTCAAGACAAAGGCAGTTATGAAGAAATGTTCAAATGTCTCCTGAAAATTCTCCTCTGAACCATCCTACAAACATCCATCAAAGTTTTGGGGGCGTCTTTCCTTCTTTTGATTTGAATTTGAATTTTTTTCTACTTTCCATTAACAAACAACCACAAATTCCAACATAAAACAGCTGTTGACTAATCCCTTGGGTGCATGGACTCAGCTTCATCAAAGTGTCTTTGTATGCATGAAGGGCAAGTTTTCAAATATGATTTGATGGTTTTGGACTCAAAGGTGCCGAAATCTCAACAAGAGGATGAAATGAATGGGGTTTGGCCTGACTGTTGCAAATCCTGTTGCAAATATTACACAAGTAAATAGCATGCCAGTTATTGCAAGCCAACAAGGAAAACATTTTCAGTTTTTGACACCCTTGGTAAACAAGGCAGAAAGTTGAGATCCAGGCCTTGCAGCTCAAAGCAGATGCCGCTAAACTGCAGCCAAAGTTCTCAGAGTCCTTTCCCCTCCACAGTTTCACACTAAGTCTTCAAAACTCAATCGATCTAACGAAGATGCAATGAGTTCCTAAAGTGATTACATCAGTCACCTTAGTGAGGCGCGAGTCATTGGACTGCATAGAATGAATGAGGGGGAAATAATGTACCTGACCAGGTATTCTGAGAGCAGCTCTGGGGCCTCCAGGGCAGCGAGGAGACATGAACTGCTGTAGAAACACATAAAGCACAAATAAGTCTAAAATAAGAATTACTTATTAAAATAAATTACTTCATCCAAAAAGGCTGATGTGGCTAAACTGAATAAACATCCTGATCTGAAGATGATGATACATAAACTACAATGCACTATTTTCAAATGTTACAATTTGTTTGTGTGTGTGTGTGTGTGTGATAGCTTTCCAGACATATTTGTGTAATTCACTGCATTTTTTTAAATAATAATTTTGTGCCAAAACATTTTCATTCATTTGTGGTGAAATTTCATGGTGTACTGATTTTTTTATATCTATATTTATACCCTTTTAACAAATGTTTCTAGTGGTTTTTAAAAAAACTAGAAAATATTCCAGATAAACGAATGGTGGATTTATATTTTCTAATTGCTTTCTTACTTTTAGATGCACCTTTTATTTATTTAAAACAAAATCTCAACAGACATCACAAGCTGCTCCACAAGCAAACAAGACAAATGACCTGCTCTGAATTACACCACCAGAGGGCAATGCAAGAATTGCTTTCATCAGTAAACTACGCAACCATTATCAAATCCTGCTGGTTTTACAACCTTCCCAGCTTTAAAAAATCAATTCTATTAACTAATGAGCACAAGCGAGATATAAAATCATGCAATGGTCTTTATAATCTTTCTTAATACATAGCTGTGGTTGTATAGTTGCATGCTTCATTGATGAAAATGAGTAACAGATCTATATGCACAACATTGGGAGTATTCTGGTTTCAAACTTCTCTTATATAGAGAATATTTAGTGGTCAAATCAATAGCCCTTATAATACCTGCATGAACATTGGCCTACATTCACAACAAAGTACAAATATCATACTTTGCTGACCACTGAACAATAACTTTTAATGGTCCCCAAGTGCCATCAACTAAAAGCAACATCTTTTGTTTTCCTGTTTTTATAAAAGACTATATTTCGAGGCAACTGCTGTTACCCTGCAAAATAGTGCTTGGTGATATTTTGTCTACATCTTTACTTCCAATGTTTAGTTTTATTGGCATTGATAGATTGGAACTGCAATTTATCCATAAGGGTATATAACACCAGCATAAGTCTGTAATAATGTGTGTAAACCTACATAGACATTAATTAAGACTTATTCCAACAAGTCTCAGTTGTTGTTACTGAGGTGGAATGACATCAAAATGGACCAATGTAGCCTTTATGATTTACATAGACATAAAAATGCAGGCTGTACATAAAGTTTGGACAAATAAATATATTATGATATATATAATGTATTTATTAAAGCATGTTTAAATATGAATCTGATTCTGTGGTGCTTTGACATATTTAGGGATACTGTGACATGGTCTTAACATCAAAACTGTTTGATTACAGGATGAATGACGCGTATGGGCGGAAGCATAAGGAGAAATCTGCACTGAAGGTAGAGCGGTCTAGCTTTTTCTGAAAGCCGAGCTGTAGAATGCGAACGAGGCCTGTCAGTTCTCATTACTGGGGCAGGACGGCAGCTCGGAGTTCAGCTGCTGACACTAAATCAATCTGTTTATGCTCTGCTCTCTCAGTGGATCCCCTAAAATTCCTCACTGATGAACTCCAGAGTATTGTTATTGGCACACATGCAGGGGAGTAGCCAGGGCTGGCTTTTGCAAGGAAAAAAAAAAACTAAACACAAAAAACAAAACACGTCAAACAAGTACAAACACATGCATTTCCTCTCAATTTCACGAAATCCCCAAATCTCACTAAATAACTTTGGGATTCCAGTGGACAAAATATGTAATGAGATTTTAAACCACACACTCTTTCATTAGCCCTCACTGTGTCAGTAAATTTCAGGTGTTTTACTGTTTTTAGTGAAAAGGTAGGTAAATGGATGCTTATGTGATAAAAACTACTCTTTGACTGACTGTGTGTGTGTGTGTATGTGTGTGTGTACCTGGAAGAATCCCGGAGGTACTGGTATTCCCTCTCCAGGAGGGAGATTCCCACTGGCTGGACTGGGCACTGCTGTTGCGCTCTGGAAGGAAAGTTTTCAAGATTAATTCAAGTTAAAATTTGAACTTAGATTTACACATTTTTCCTCATCCTCCCAAAACTGTTAAATCAGGCAAAACTCATTTTCAGGATTTGGCTTCTTTTAGTACTGGAGATGAGGAGTTGGATGGAATTAAGGAAGTTAAATAATTTAAAGAGGAATCTTATGCATCACTCTGCACTGTCTCGAACGCAGCATTTGAGACGGATCTCTATTGGGTCTGGAACTGTATGACATACTAAAGTATGGGCTTCAGACCACTATTCAGGCTGCAATTACTGTTAGTAATATACTTTTGATATGATGTGTCAAAATCCACATAAAAGAGTGCATTTGAGATTACTTTACAAACTGACTGAGGCACAAGTGATATTTATGGATGCAGTTTGCTATGTGGCTATAAGCTTCTTTTACTGGTGACCTTTGTGGACTAGGTGGAACGTCCTGTGCAAAACTTCAGAAGAAAACTTTGGATATATCTTGACAGATCGACAAAATCTACAATAAAGGAAAAAAGTAAAAATCAACAACAAACTTTTAACAAGTCAGGTGGTAATGGGCAGTGCTAAAGTCATTCATTTATCTCATGCTAACTTAATGCAGCTTGCTACGTGGCTTTAAGCGTTCATTACTTGCAATCTTAATGTACTTGGCGGGGCATCCTGTTCAAAACTAAAGATGGAAATTGACAAAACCTTATAATCAATAACAAAGGTTTAAATACGTACGGGCGGCAGGGCAAAAGTCACATTCATTTCCCACATACTAGCTTTTGTATATGTGCAGTTGATCCACTCCCAGTGTGTTTAGCTGTAATGTCTGCACCCATCAGCCAGTAAACATCCACATACATGCACGTTGGGCTAAGGGACTGGACACAACAAGAGGAAATCCGAAACAATGGATACACAGCTCCAGAAAGGCTTGCACCTTCTGGCAAACTCATTTTGTCCTCTGAATAATTAACAGTGCTGTTGTGGGACTAGAGTTTCATGGTTTTAGCTTTCCGCTAGCCTGGTTTCTCCAGTCATCCCTCCAAGACTATGGGAACGGTCTCATATACAAGAATATTAGATTTCAAAAGAGATAATAACTGTAAAAATTAATAAAATTAAAGTGGAGAGCGCTATACTGGGAGGAACATTTAGGAATTATGGCCTCTGTTATGCAGTTTTGTGATTTTAGGGAATTTAAAATAACCAGAACATTTGCTGCTAAACCGTTTTTGGCTATCGACTGTATGTCATTAAATTGTGCACAAAAGAGCAACTAAACAGTCTAGAATTGATTCTAAATGTAATATATGCTTGAGGTCTGTTGCTCTTGTCTCAACACATTGACCAAAAACCACCAACAACAACAACAAATCAAAATATTTAGCACTTACTCTATCTATACTCTTACAAATAAAGCTTCATATATGGTTGTTGATATAGACATGTGATTCTACTGAAATTCTTCAACTGTTTCTTCAACTTTTACATTATATGGAGGTTCTTCTAAACTTCCGTTTAAAATATTCTATTTAAAAAAAACCTTCACAGTCACATATGCTTTACAAAAATGGATCTTTAAGGTAACATACAGTAAATTGACAGAAATTTAGGGGAACCTATTTAATATTTAGCTGTAATTCAAAGGACTTTATTTGTAATGTATTGCATTACTTCTATGAATAGCAGCAAATGATAAATTGCATTTCTTTCCGAGTTAAACAGTGGCCAAAAGTATGTGGACACCCCTCCTAAATACACAGTGCATGTGTTTCAGCCACGCCTATTGCTAACAGGTGTTTAAAACAAGGACATAGCCATGCATTTTCCAAAGAACCACATTGATAGTAGAATTTTGCATGGAACAGCTTAATAAATTTAAATATGGCACTGTCATAGAAGGCAAACTTTTCCAAAAGTCAGTATCTGAAATTTTGGCCCAACTGAATCTGTTCCTGTCAAGTGTAAGTGCTGTTATTGTGAAACAGCAGGGTCTGGAAGTTACAACAGCTCAGCCACAAAGCAGTAGATGAGCTGCCAAGGGCTGAAGAACACAGTGCACAAAAATTACCTGCACTCTGTTGCATCACTCGCAACACCAGTATCAAACTGCCTCAGGAAGCATCATCAGCACAAGGAGTGTGTGGTTGGAGCTTCATGCAATGGGTTTCAGTGGGCAAGCAGATGCACAAGATAACATGCATAAGATCCTAATGTGCAATGTCAAGTAGGGGCTGAAGTGGTATAAAGAACACCACCACTAGAAACATGTTCTCTGGAGAGATTAATCATGCTTCACTTTCTGGCTGTTCGATAGGTTTTTGCAGACCCCAGAAGAACGCTACCTACCAGAAAGCTTATTTTGATGGAGAAGTTATGTACTGGGGCATTTTTTTTAGGACTTCTGCTCGACCCCTCAGTTTCCTTTCATGATGATACAAAGATAATCATATGCTTCTCACAGTGTGGCAAAAAATTGGAAAGCCTGTTTCTATTCCACAAAATTAAAGTTCAATTAAGGATGGGTGTGCAATGTTTGTTGTGGAAGAACTTGACTGGTCCACACACAGCCCTGACCTCAACAAAAATAAATACTATCCCAATAAAAGGATTAGTCAATGTACTTATTTACATCCGCATTTTGTCTCTGCACCTTGTTTGACAAGGACTGGTGTCAAGAGAGACATTCAATATTTTGATAGTTTCTCCATGTGTGCCAAACTATCAAAATGTCGTTTCAGTGTTTGCCAGTTCCTGGTGGTGTAGTAGTCAGGCATCAGTACTTTGTCTACATAATGTGCCAGTCAGATTTACGCCAAGTGTATGTAAAGCATAGGTACTGCAGTTAGTGCAGCACAAATGCTGTGAGTGTTTATTCAGAAGCAAGAACGTTGGAGGAAAGCTATGAGGCGGCTGTGTATCGACGCAGACATCACATCTGCAACATCTGACCACAGGCTATGGACAAGGTCATAGCAGCTGTTCTAGCCTCCTGATTGGTGTTTCTAGACAGTGTGATTAGAAGTCTTTTTAAATGGACAGTCCTAAACCACCCAGCATGCAGACGTGCATGACATATGGTCAGCCAAAAATTTATAACTATCAGGAAAAAAAGAAGAAAAACTACTATGAATTTTGTTTTACAAAACCACATTTCCATTTATATATATTCACTTTTTAAAATATACTTAAGTGATAGAAATTCTTCAAGAGTCATTCACGAGTCCCTGTTTTGCTGCAGTACAAACATGAGGTAATATAGAGCCTAGAATCTCGCATGGATGATTCATCAACATGGATGAATCAACAATATGACAGAATTCACAAAAGAGATGAGACCAGCTGAATATCTGATAACCTCCATCCATATTCCTGGTAGGAATGATACATTTCTTGAAACTATTATTTCCTCTTTGCTCAGGATAATAAAAAAAAAACAAAAATGCTTTTTTCTCTGGAAGCCGAAGTCTGGGGACCCCTGCTAGGCTGCGATTAAAATTGTACTCACCTAATTTGTCACCATATGTTGTGGCAACTGTGCAGTACTGAACAGAGCAAGTCAAAGAGGACTGTCTGTTGGGCATCAAATATCACTGGCCGAGAACTGACCAGTATTTCCACTATGTCACGGACCAGAATTGCATGTAATGGATTTTACATGATCAAAAACACCATTGATCTAGCCAACCCCCTTTTATCGCTTCTCCCTTTAAAAACGTAAAGCTATTTAACTGCATAAAAAAGTATTAAAACATTTGAAAAGGACACCAGTCCTTGTCAAATATTGTGCAGAGACAAAAAAAGGAAGTAAAATGTAAATTAACTACTTGTTCTGTTGGGATAGTGACAAATCTTGAATCTTATCCATTGTCAACTTTAAAACACTTGGAGCTGTAGTACATCTGTATTGTTTTGCGCTCATGCACAGCGAGAAAGATGATTAGACAGATGAGTAATTCTATAAATAATTCATTTCCATAAAATCATTTGAAAGGCATGAAAAAGGAAAGCCTTTTCATATGTCTAATCACAGACATAAATCAGAAGCAGTTTTGAACAGATAAGACAAAAGCAGAGCTTTTTGGAAACAAAAGAATATAAGTAGGGTTATCACCGTATTTTTCGCTGTATAAGACGCTGCGGAATATAAGATGCCCCCAATTTTAAAGGAGGAAAATCTAGAAAAACAAAAAGTGTCCCAAAACTTTTGTCCACTCTAGATACATTTAATTTACATTAGAGCCCAGATCATGACCCAAACCCATGCATTTGTTTTCGAAACCAGCCCAGCACGACAAATTGACTGTAATTATTTAAATTGTGTACGTGGGCCGTTATAACACACGCTCTGAACTGTGGGTGCGTTTATAAACTCACACCCCGCGCTGCTGGAGCTCCGA
>JBBMFX010000037.1:8342731-8360670 GCA_037832545.1 Rhabdalestes septentrionalis | reverse complement strand
TGTGTGTGGGTGTGTGTGTGTGTGTGTGTGTGTGTGTGTGTGTGTGTGTGTGTGTGTGTGTGTGTGTGTGTGTGTGTATGATTGGTGGGCGGACACTCCCTCGTGTGGAAAAGAAGAGCAAAAAAGAAAAGAAAAGATACTCCCTTTCAAATACAGCAAACAAAGGAAAGCTGTTTTTTTCCGAATTAATACACTACCTTTTTTCAACAATTAACTAAAAGATTTTAAGATTTAAAAAAAATCTTCATTCTGGGTGAATAAAATGTGTATTTGAATAAGATGAGCTGGTTAATTGGAAGCTGGTTTGATGTGACTTGCCTTTGCAGAAATTATTGTTTTAGGTTAAATTTCTCTTCCCATCAAGGCACTGTGGACTAAATGACACATATTGTAGCCCTCTACAGTGTTGGATGATATCTGACATATAATGAAAACATAAATAGACATATAATGATAAATAGGTAGATAGATAGACAGATAGATAGATAGATAGATAGATAGATAGATAGATAGATAGATAGATAGATAGATAGATAGATAGATAGATAGATAGTGTGTCAATCAATCCATCTTTTTATTTATATGTCTGTCTGTCTGTCTGTATCAATAGCAAGTATTTTAATGCTATTAATAAAGCAGGTAGTCTTGTCTTTTGTAAAGCCATTCTAAATGCCTGTATGATTTCGCCCCCTCCCCAAATTCCCTCCCCCCTCTCATACTCCCCATCCTGCCGTCCACTCACTTTTTGGCTGCGCAGCGACTGCGCCCCTCCTCTCTCCATCCCTGACGACATAACAGTGAGGGGCAGAGTCAGAGGAACCTGTCTCAGATCTCAGATCTGTCTCCAGGCAGACGAGCAGCAGGACAGACTGGGAGCACACACCCGCGCGCTCCGGCACATGGACTCTGGACATACTGGAGATTAACACTGGAATTTAAATCTTTACTTTTGGAATTATAACATAAAAAAAACATTAGAGGTACGGTATTTTATTAGTCAGTTAAAAGAGTAAGAACATATGACACTGGTGAAAAAGATGTTTTAGACTAAGAATGCCCCTTTAAAAGCTGAAAAGTAACTCACTTTGAGTCATTTTCAACAATGAAACCGCTTTTTCGTGATTTACTAGACTTATTTGTTGATCTGAAAGGATGTTAATTTACTTAAAGATGTGCATTGGTTCTGCATGTATGAAATATGTGAATGCTATTATTACAGTTTGCATATTTTGGGCATCAAGGTACAGGCTAACTGCACTGCTTTGCATTCAGGCGGAATCGAGACACGGCAAGTGTATTCAGAGCAGAGTTCTATTACGAGGAGCGAATCTCAAGCTTTCAGATCAGGCAGAGATGGAAGTAAGAGAGCAGGTGCTGTGGTTCGGTTCGGAAGGAGCCCCTCCTATCTGATGATGACGATGATGGGAATGATTCTAACAATGAAGAAGACGATGTTGATGATGACGAAGTTGATGGTGAAGAAGATGATGCTCTAGTCTAGTTTTTATAATACATTATTTATTTAATCAGACTGTAATTGAACTGGCGCTAATCCCCATTTATATACAAAGAGAACGTGAGAGAGAGAGAGAGAGAGAGAGAGAGAGAGAGAGAGAGAGAGAGAGAGAGAGAGAGAGAGAGAGAGGAAAGTTATTGCGACAGGAAACTTCGTCTGTTTCGTCGTTGCTAAACCATCAGCATGTTTTACCCACGTTAATAACAATATTGTATGTAACTACTGGATGAATGAGTCACGTGGTCTTACGCACCCAAACCAATACAGACCAAGCTAACTGAGATCCTGATGATCAGCGTTGTTAACTATGTGTTGTCATCACCACCTAAAACCTGACCCCCTTCCCCCACAGACCAGAAAGAGAAAGTCTTTGAAAGTCCTAATCGGCTTGATTTTCATTTCGCTGCTACTCCTGCAGACTAATGGGTCATTAGAGCCGCTAGTCTGCTGCCTCTTGCCTATTCGCCCCTGTAGAGGGTTAGAACAACAGAGTTCTCCAGCACCTATCATCCCGTCTGACCACCAGCAGACCCTCAGAGCTGATGAGGAGAGAGGCAGGACTCTCGCACGGTGTTTCACAGACTGGAAAAATTTCGTTTATTCCTTCGTTGCTTTCATATCATCCAAGAATCACTTGGGCCCTGTGTAGCCATACACCTCCAGCTGCAGCCATGAGATTATTATTCGTGTGTATAACCTGTGTGTGACAGCGTGAGTCGGGCTGTTAATTTTTCTCATTCTTTTTTTAAGCCTCCAGACGGAAGATGTTACTGAACATAAAACATATACTGTGGTTATTCTGCCTGTGCCACACATCCAATGCACTTGGTAAGTTATGCGTTTGATAAGTTATTCAGTTGAAACTGTGACTCAGATCTGAAGTGTGTGTGTGTGTGTGTGTGTGTGTGTGTTTGTGTGTGTGCGTGTGTGTGTGTTTGAGAGAAAGAGAGAGAGATGGAGAGTGAAAAAAGAGAGAAAGAGAGACAGATTGAGAGTGAGTGGGATAGAGAGACACAGAAAGAAAGAGAAACAGAGAGTGAGAAAGAAAAGTGAGATAGAAAGTGAGTGTGAGTCAAAGACAAAGAGTGAGAGACAGAGAGAACCCCCAGTCCATGAGAATTTTAGCATGGTCTACTCAGTGATATTTAGTTTCCCACAAAGCAAACTTTGTCTCCAATCTCCCAGAGTCTAAATGTATTCTTGAGTGGCGTTCTGAGCACCCATGCCTTTTAATTAGGAAGCTCTGTGTGTCTGGTGAAAACAGATGGCTACACCTCATCACCTAGGAAGGCCCTCCACACACTGTGGTCTCTACAGCCCTTGGGGGTCTTCCCACCTGTCCAGAGCATTGCCATGAGGATTCAGTGATTTACCCCATGTCTAAATAATGATGACCCAGTTGATTTTCATGTGCAAGTTAGGAGGTCCTAACGCTGGATATAGTTATGTAGGACGTCCATTTGAAACCAAGTGTTAATTGAATGCAAATTGAAGATTAGAGACTTATCAGTTGTTCTGACAGCAGCTGGGACGTCCCGCTGGGATCTTCTGTTGCTGATCAGCTAGGCCTTTTGCCTTGCTTCCATGCTTGTTTGTTCTCAAATTCATGGTAGAATCCACTATGGGGAAAATACCACAAAGAATTTGTCATGGTGGGTTGTGCCTTACCATATCTTTTGCTCTTTCTAGATTTTGGCTCTCTAAAAATAATGCGACCTGTGAGCGGGTCTCTTTCTGGGAAGGTGGTCCTGCCGTGCCACTTCTCCATCCTGCCCACCGCATCCTCCAGCAATGCCACCACAATAAGTGCAGACTACCTTCGCATTAAATGGACCAAGATGGAAGGTGATGTGGAGTCTACGGTGCTCGTGGCCCAAAATGGTGTCATTAAAATCGGTCCAGGCTACAGGAGCCGGGTGTCTGTACCGAGTCACCCAGAGGATATTGGCGACGCTTCTTTGACTGTGGTGAAGCTACGGGCCAGTGATGCTGGAACCTACCGCTGCGAGGTCCTGTACGGCATTGAGGACACTCATGACACCGTCAACCTGAATGTAAATGGTGAGTGTTTTTCTTTCATCGCTGTTTACTCTCTGAGCCAAACCTGATCTTATGTGATAGTCTGGAATCTGTGCTCCATTCCTATGCCACTGAACAGTATTTGTATTACTTGCATTTGTATTGATTATTGTGGACAATGTCTGGTGCATTAATTCAACATTTTACGAATCGGCAGAATCATATCCAGTCCAGTGCAAGCTGTGTAACAATGTTCCTACTGTGATTTAAACTAATTCAATTGAGGTCAATTTTGTTCAGTTGAGTTTAATCCTGTTGAAGTCTTCTTTAGGCCTTGTCGTCTTTTCCCACAGCTGTAAAAAACGCCTAATTTCTGTGAAGTCATTTTCAGTAAATGCTCTCCAGCACAGTCTTTCATCCTAATGTCGTTACTTGAATTCGCTATTGTGTCCTATAGACTCCTCTGAGACTGTTGAGACTGTTCTCCATCTGAGGCACTGATTTATGTTTGGGCCATGAGAAAGGACGCAATGGGGTTGGGTTTGGATAGTTTTGGCTCTCGAAGTAGGGCACCTCCCATCTCTCTCCTATTTTAATTGGAGCCATTACTCATTCAGTTACTCAGCGTTTGAAAGCTGCCATTAGGGTGAATGGAATGTCCCTTCACCCACACATTTATATTATTGTGATAATGCAATACTCATTTTAATAATTTGTTTATAAGTGACCCACAGTAATGTTTTTTTTAACACTGTGGCTTAGTTTCTGTTTATTTTTTAGCATCTGGCTTTTCAGATGTTTAGATATTCTGTGAAGAAATCACGATTTAATGGATGATTGTGTGCGTCCATACAGTGATAAAATGCCCTTGTGTGAGAGTGGATGGACTCCTTTGCCAAAGCACCCTTTGCCACTGATTCGCCGATGTTACTTCTTATATGCAGGGGTCGTTTTTCATTACCGAGCCAAGACCAATAGATACAACCTGGACTACAAAAATGCCGTGGAGGCCTGCAGAAGTGTTGGAGCCACCATTGCCACAGCAGGCCAGCTAAAAGCTGCCTATGAGGATGGCTTTGACCAGTGTGATGCTGGCTGGATAGCAGATCAGACAGTGAGGTAAGGAGCCATTGGGAGCAGTGTGTGTGGGTGGTACCTTCAAGGGTGCCTCAGTGGTGCCACCAACAGTCTTGGGGTCCAAACAAATAACCTTCTGATCACATAACCACAAAGCCACCAGCTGCTCCATCAGAAAGCAGTTCTTCAGGGACTGGTGGTTAAGGGTTTAGCATCTTCATGCACTCATGTTAAATTGACAAAAATTGCCCAATAAAGAGCTACATATCTAAAGGTTCATCAGGTAATCAACACATTCTCCTCTGTTGCAATGTTTTAGCACCTGAATTTCAAAAATGCTTTCACTGTATATGCCTGTCCAGATAATGAGCTCATCTTTGAATGCTGATTTGTTTTTCCTGTCTTTAACTGTATAGGTACCCCATCACTACCCCGAGGTTTGGCTGCTCTGGGAACATGCCTGGAAAACCTGGCGTCCGCTCGTATGGAATTCGGAAGCCAACAGAGACCTACGATGTGTACTGCTACGCAGACAAGCTGGACGGTAAGTGTGCAAGGGAAAGGGTTCACCGCACTGGACGTTTTTTCAAGGGAAAATGCAGTTTTCAGAACTTTCAGAGTCTTCAACTCATCCAGTCAGTCTTGCCTTTGAAAGTGTTATGACCTTTGAGTGTTAACTGCAGCTAGGGATGACCTTGCAAACATTTGGCTTTGGACTTCATTAAAAGTCTTCTGAATACCATAAAGAATGTGATAATAAGGGTTATAGCTTCTGGCAGGACTGCTGTCACTGCAGGAGGAGCCAAAGTAGTTAATTAGTTTTTTTTTTCTTTTCATGCTGACACATTAAGGGTGGTTTCAAACCACAGTCCTACGGGTACATCAACTCTAAACTGTAATATAAGTCGATTACAGGGATTGGGAACTTAAGCAATGTTCCAAATGGGCTGAAGAATATTTTAATTATTTTTGGAATCACAAAAGAGAAGGACGTCATTTTTTTGTTGACATGCGTAAACGGTGATATATCTGTCAGGTGTGAATCAGAAAACAAATACTGATCTGCCTAGCCTGCTTCAGCCCACTGTTCAGTGAAAATATCAGTAATGTAAAGGATCACAGGTGTAGCATCAGACGAGCAAGTGAGGTACGACCAGTCTGGAGAAATTTCATCACGGTCGAACTGGGATCACTTCTATAAACGCCCAACTGTATGTAGTGGTTTTTAATATGCACCATTTTGTAATTAAAGAGGTTTTCAGTTATGTTCATTGTGCATGGCAATAAATTACTCGGATACTATGGAAACCTCGGTTATAACTTTTGACAGTTACGCCCAAATCTGTTCAAAAACACGCACACCCTCTGCTGTGTTTTTTAAATCTTTCATTTGCATTTAATTTAACACCAAGGAGAACACATGGAAAACATTATAGTTTCTGTGAAAATGTTTTGTATAGAACATGTGCCATCATCAGCTTCTTTAAAACGAAAAAAAAAATAAATCCACCAGCCATGTAGGGTCTAAACCGTTATTGGCAGTGTGGCATAGGTTTGTTAGATGATAGCAACATAAGGAAGGCCTGATGGTGGTCAACGTAAGAAAGGGAATTTGTTGTAAGTTAAGGTTAATTTGTGTTAAAATACCTGTTTTGTGTTTCATGAATCTATCTTCAGCTATCCAGGTATTCTTTTTATTTGTTAACCACTAAGCCTACTGCATAGATACTAGTATTTTATTCATATGTATACTTCTGCATATTGTAATTGCGATATAATGAAAATGTGATTAAATACTGTTAAGTTAATAGTCTGACATATGACATGGTTAAGCTTTGTATAATTTTTGTTGTTTTGGCAAAACTAATTCAAATTTGTTGAATGATATGAATCTCGATTTCTTCAAAACACACAAATATCAAACATCCCTAATTTTGAACCCCTGAAAGGAATAACAAAAATGAAATCAATTACAGTATTTACTGTATTTAAGTATGTTTTAAGTCATTTTACTGAGTGAAAGTGACAATTTTACAACAAAATCTGTATTTTTTAATAAAAAAATATTCTTAAAGCAACATTGAAAGTAACATTTTATATATAATTACTACATTTCAGGTGTTTTTACTTGCCAACGTAACTTTTTATATTGTGTTGAATTCAGTGTACTTGCAGGCCTTTGTAATAGTAGGGATGAAATGAAATGATAGTTCAAAAACAGTATATTGCAAATATAGTCAAATGCAATATTGTGATTATTGTGGATATATGCCTACTCACGTGTGTGTGTTCACCTACAGGTGAGGTGTACTTTGCCCCCACCACCCGTAAGATGACATTCGAAGAGGCCAAGACTGAGTGTGAGAGCCGGAACTCTGTCCTGGCCTCTACTGGTCAGCTCCATGCCGCCTGGAGAAAAGGTCTGGACCGCTGTGACTATGGATGGCTCTCGGATGGAAGTGTTCGCCACCCAGTCTCCGTACCCAGAACACAGTGTGGTGGTGGTCTACTTGGTGTTCGGACCATGTATCGCTACCGCAACCAGACAGGCTTCCCTGAACCCACCATGAAGCTGGGAGCATACTGTTTCAGAGGTATAACTTTCTACGGGTTTTACATTTACCTTAATATGGCATTGCATTTAAATACATAGACTTTAATAAGGAGTTGGTTCCCCCTTTGCAGCTATAACAGCTTCCACTCTTCTTGGAAGTCTGAGGGAATTTGTGCCCATTCATAATGTAGAGGTCCTTCACAGTTGTTGTATGGCTCTGTGAGGGCCAGTCTAGTTCTTCCACACTGAACTCATCCAGCTATGGTTTTATGGGCATTGGTTTGTGCACTGTGGCACAGTCAAGCTGGAATAGAGAAGGTTCACCCCCAGACTGTGTCCACAAAGTTGGAAGCAGGGTAAGATCGCCCTTCACTGGAAACCTTGAAAAAAAGGTGTGTCCCTATATTTTTGTCCATAGTATGTGTGCGCTAAGTAAAAGATTACTTCATGCATAGGAGTGTGTCCATGCACACAGCACAATCTTTTGTGAAATGTAGGCTGCACTACGGTTTATACAAGCAAAATGTTGTAAATACTCAGTGATCTGACTATTCACATATTCTTGTCTCAGATTCTCAGATTGTGTGTACCAACACGTTTGCTCTAATCTCTCCAAGCTTTGGCCCTGAAAGACCTTATGCTGTGTTGGAATCAATTTGGAAATGGGAACTTCAGCAGTGGGAACAGTGATATTGTTGATACATTTGACAAACTTGTGATCAGTGTTATAATAGTAACCTGTGACCTAAAACAAAGCAAAAAAACAACAATGACAACAATAATAATAACAACAACAATAATAATAATAGTTATGTTGATATTAGCAATAATAACAATCAAATTTCTAAATGAATATAGATGAATAGAACTACTAGAGAGCTTGTAAGAGATTAATATAGAAATATTAGTGTGCAAGTGAGAGGAAATCTATTTATTCAGACCTCTAGCTCCTTGATGTAATTTCTTAGAGAGTGCGTAATCTAGTCCTCCACCCATACTAGCACCCGCGCACACACACACACACACACACACACACACACACAAACTTACACACACACAAACACACATTCATACACACACACACACACACTCACACACATATACACACGTGTGTGCGTGCACACACACTCACACACACATACATATACACACACACATATACACACACATGTGTGCGCACACACACGCTCACAAGTTGGCCTGCAGCTTTCTGTGTCAATAAAACTCCCTTCTTTCCCACATCAGTGACAGTAAATCCAGGCAGAAGCTTAGACTGTGTGTACTATGCTCATTTTATTTGTGCTTGAAATGGTTGCCATTGTTTGGTAAATTGACGGAGAGTTCACGTCGGACTGAGACGTGGTGCGCTGGAAAAGTTTACACAAGTCTTAATAGTCTGTGGAGCAGTGGTCCTCTGACCTCACTCCATTTCACTTTGGGCTGCCGCCCGTTGCCCTGGAAACAAGCTTGGGCTTGGTTGGGAAAGTTAAATCATGTTTCTAAGCTTCTACTCCCTGTTATACACTGTTAAAAAGTGCCCAAAAGGGTTGTTTGGACTGATAGAGGGACCGTGTTTGGTCCCATATAACCTCTTTGGATCTAAATAGGATGCGTGAGCATGATACGAATTGTTAATTTTAAACAATATCTGAATAAATAAAATCTTGAACGTACAGGTCGGGAAGCACTTGGGAAGCTTTATTTATTTATTTTTGCATTTACTCTTTACTAAGTTTGCCTCATAGCATAACATTTATCAGTGAAATAATGAAGACAATAATTCAATTGTGAAGCATTTCGAACAAAAAATCTAAGAGACGGGTCACCTTTTAAACCTATTTCGTGTTGGACTTCCACCGGGATGCCCTAGGGCTCGATCCAGCAGCGTGAGAAAGTGCTTAGGTGTTATCTGCTACTTTCCCCTTCTTTTTCCACTTACCTCTCATTTCCGGCATCAGACCCTCCCTCCCTCTTGTCACTCGCACTCACGCTTATCAAACCGGACATGTGAATAACGTATAGAGTGACTGGCATGGCTCCAGAATCAGTGGTCTCGCTGACCTCTGACCTTGCAGGGACTCTATCTTTTCAACTGTGGCTAATTTAGATCACTCGCCTCCTCCCGGGCAGGGCGCTCATCCAGAATGACTGCCTGCTGTGATAAGTACGGGACCCCTGGGGTCACTCCACACAGGACACTCTGACCTCCCTGGTTTTTTTTAGGCTTATTTTAGCTCACTCAGACCCCTAAGGGTCCATTTGGTTTTCAACTGCTACTCAGGTACCACCAAGGTTGCACAGTTTGTAAACTGTTGCCATGATATTGGATTTTGCAGAATTGACATATGGACGGTCGTGTTTTCTTTTGGGCAATTTGAACAAATGAGACACTAAAGAGAAATAATTTGAATGGAAGTAAGCCCAATCTTGGGATGTAATGATAATGGATAATAATGGCTGACTTGGATATCATGAACGTATTGCACATCCACAGTAAGCGTGAATAAAATACAACAGTTATGTTGAATTAATTTCGAATATTTCAAACACACTCTTTCCATGGCAAGGGTGACATTTAGCTCCATTAAAGAGCTATTTGTTTACATTTTGGTACCGTGTGGACGAGTTCAGTGGGTTCTCATTTTTCTCACAGTGATCTGTCTGAAACAAGTGTGCCAAAGGTTTCGAGAAAGAATAAAGACTCGCTCATTGACTGGAGCAGACCACCGTCTGGTTTTCTGCGAAGGAAAATAGTGCCTCACACCTTACATCAGAGATAGCTGGAGAAAGAGAGGGAGGGCATGTGCTTAATGCAAAACAGCTGGAGGTTTGGGTACCGTTTATGTCATGGTAGAGGAGAAAGTGTTCCAGAGTGAAAAAACTTTGGGATCAAAATTTTTTAAAGTATTTTATCAGGGTGTTACAGACACTTACAAGCGTTGGCGAAACATTCATAATTTGAAAGGTTAAACAAGTATCCTGACATTCAGCTCCTAAAATGCTATTTTAAATGGAGTATCCTCATTGATCAGTGTTGTAGTTTTAAATGACAGTAAACTGATGAATTTGCAAATCCATGATATTCTTATGAGGTAAAATTTATTGTGGCAAACAGCTGTGATCTATGAGCTTTTGTGGGAAGAGTCAACACAACAAAGGGTATCCTGTTTACACAATTCTAAACAATTTACTTGTGAAGAGTTTGGCTGCTAGTTGTGGCTCAACGTAATTGATTTATGAACTACACTGATTTATGGACTGCAGACAGTCTGCAGAGACACATTTCATTGTGACAGGTAATGTGTTACAGCAGAGTGGCCTTTTCCCATGTAGAGAACATTAGAGGATGTAATTAGACAGCTCTTAGCTGGCTGACTGACTAAGACGAACTTTCTAGAGAGATATATAGCGTGAATTACTGAAGATGGCAACATAGAAAATGCATATCATTCGTTCAAAATAGTGTTAATGCATCTCTTCCTTGTCCTTTGCTTGTTGAAGGCACTGCACTTTTTCTCTTTTAGTGTATCAGACTCTATTTCTGTGTCTACCTGTAGGTCGCGAGCAATTATTCAACCAGACGAATTGGGTGGACGTCGCAATTCAGGGTGTTGCCACCACCTCATCCGTCACAGCCTCATCAACCACAGCCCAGACTACCTCCCCGGAGTCCAAGGGAGCCTTTGACACACAGACCAGCCATAAAGATGACCATGTTTCCATAGATGATTCAGAGAACGAGGCCCCAACAGAACCTCCTTCCATGTTTTCCACCAGCATGGCCCCACCAAGCGTTACGATGGCCCCTAGCATCTCTGAGTCACAGACAGGCTCACGAGTACCAGCTGTGACAGTGTTTATTCGGGAAAATGACTCAGCGACGACCCTCCCAGACTCCAACATCGATGAATTTGGCCCTGAAACCACAGATAAGTCGAAAGTATTGCATCGTGGAGATGTGTTCCACATACAATCTACACCACCCGAAGAATCGGAAGATCACAGTGTTATTAATGTGCGCTTGATTCCACCCGACGTTCCCCTCTCCACCTCTCCAAGCACAGAGCCATTGTTCGCAAAAGGAAAAACCGTGGAATCGAAAGTGAAAAATGTCTCAGCAGATTCAGTGTCTGGTCTAGAAGAGACACATGTGCCCATGACACCAGACATGTCGTCTGTTTTAGAACCCACAGCGATGATTAATTTATCTCCAGACTCGAGAGGAGCGACTACACAAGAAACAGCAGAAGCTACACAACAAACAATGGAGAGCAGGGCTTCTACAACCAGCAGTGAAGTTTCCTCAGCTAGCGAACCATCCACCAAACACAGTTCATCCCAAACACCAGCGCACCTGCTCTCTAGGGCCCCCCAGGAAAGCAGCCTCAGAACCACAAGCTTAACAGATGAAGCTGGTTTTCCTGGCATCCCAGATCTTCATCTCACCACAGTAGCTCCTACTGAGGAAACCACTGTGTCAGCCGACTATGATGCGGGCAGGGAAATCACTGATCTTGGTGTAATGGCTGGACCACCATCTCTACAGTCCATCACTGCAGAGGCTGAAGTTTCTGATAACTCAGATAGTGGTGATAGTTCAGGACTTGATACAACTGCAGTGACAACAGAGGCCACCGTTACATTCACAACAGTTGTTTGTGACACAATGCCTGGCTCAGAAAAAGAAACAACCACCCCAGAAACAACCACAGCCTCATCAAATGACCCAGTTACCAAGTCAGCAGATTTAATTGACACACAGAAGCCTATTAGCACTGTTGCTCCTTCTGATCAGTCCACAGTTTCCACAATGGTGGGTTTGAAAACTGATGTACCCAGTGACACAATGCCTGAGGAGTCATCTATAAGTGCAGCAATTGTGAAGGAATCAGTGTCAGACACTCAAGATGCTCTTAGTGAGACTACACCAAAAAGTAGTGCTCTAACCACAGACACCGATGCCAAGCCACCGGTGACTATTTCTCCTGCAACAAGCCCTGCAAATTGTACAGTGTCCTCTGATGCCCTGTCTGTTCACGTGATCATCATAAACGTTGATGAGAAGACAAAGAACGATACAGGTAAGACCCATTTCATGCTATCTCCTTTTAGTTTTAACATCTTCATTTATATACACTGTCAGTTAGGGTGGCTTGATGTGGAATTTTGCTTTTATACAGCAACTTTTGTACAACATCACTTCTTTCTCGTAGTGAGAAAATAAGCAGTGAAATTCAATCAGGATTGTTGACGGAGGACAGACTTACGTCCAAAATAACCATCACGCATATAAAGACGTTATAATTATCACATATTAACCCATTATAATTATTATCTGAGTCTGTAAATGTCACTAACAATTATGTTCAAATTTAATCAGGCTGTGTTAAAAAAAGGCTGTGTTAAAAAAAAAAAAAATTTTTTGAAGGTGATATAAAATTGAAGTTAACACAGTAATAAATAACATGATGTACAGATCATTGTGCTGTTAATTTACCATAAGTCATTGGAAGTTCAGTTTTCCAGCTTTATTGCATAAATCAACATCTGTAGGCCAAAACCTTCTCAAGAATATTTAAAACCAATGTTCTAGGTATCATGCAATAGATTTTGTTAGATTTTTTTAGAACCATTAAATATTTTGAGCATCTGGTTCATAGTGAATCATTTTGAACATCAAATCCCGATTTCCTGTGCTGCATTTCACATCAGGCCATTCTCTAACGACATTTTCTGCATTGTAACAATATAATTAAGCATTATGTTGAATATATACTGTATGTGGTTGATATAGCATGCCTGTGCTGTCCAGGGTGCTGAAGAACTTGATTACATGTCAAGATAATCCTATAGACCGCGCCTCATATATACAGAATGCAGTTGTTACTGTTGGGCTATTTGTATTTACGGTGTTTCAGAAAAAAAGAAACTTAATGCCTATAATTGAAATACTGTGGAGTTGTGGACAAGGATCTGATTCCAAATATTTGATCAAATTTATAGACATTGTTTAATTTAACCTGAATTAAAATTAAATGTTTTATTTTATTCTTTTGCTAAGGGAAGTGTCCTCTTTGGGATGAGGACTTGTAAAAGGGGGCAAGCATGTAAAATTCGCCGCTGTGATAAAGACCTGATTTAATGAGGCTTCATTGTATTTTTAGTGTATAGTACAGAAAAGGTCTCTGAATAGATGTCTCCATGTGGGTTTTAAGGGTGCTTTGTTCCAGACACATTGAGATTAACCAGCGTCTTCTTTAGACTTGGCACTTTCAAAGCCCTCTTCTGTTCACTCTCTGTGTGAAACCACTCTTAACTGCTTTCAAATGAAGATCCTGCTGCCTCATTACTTGCTCTGATGCTTTTGTTTTCTTTAGAAATATATATATAAGACAAGCAGAAGTTTGTCTCCCTTACGCTGCTTTAAAAGAGTCTTTTCTCTCTTTCACGGATCTCATGTCATGGTCTATATGTGTCTAAAAAAGCTGATTGCCTTAAAAAAAGCAAAATAGCTGTAGTGTCCTGACAGTAGAAATTTCACTGTCTGGTTTGGGATGTTCTGGCTGTATTTGATTTCACATTTCTTTCATATTTGCCCATACATGCAGTTGTTTGAGCTGCCTTTATCCTGTGTTTCAATCTTCTTCTTCCTCTTTCGGCTTTTCCCTTCAGGGGTCGCCACAGCGAATCATCTGTCTCCACCTAGTCCTATCTTCTGCATCCTCTACCCTTACACCAACTAACTTCATGTCCTGTATTTCAATGTGGTTGAAAAAAAGCCCCAACAACACCAACTATAAAAATGTTCTGGAGAGTAGATTAGTGGTCTTCACAAGATCTGTTTACTAAAGTTAAATCACAGGATGTATTGCAACATTAGACACAGTTGTTGTCTTTCAGTCATAATGTATTATCCCCGGTCAAATCTGAAACAACAGCTCAGTCCTCAGTGTCAATTTTTAATTTATCATGTGGATGGTGAGACAAATAATGATGCAATTCACATATAAGTAAGTACTTTCAACCCTTAGTCAGTGGTTGTTGATTACTAGCTTTTGCACAGGTGATCTGGCGTTGTTTTTTGGCTACGAGATCAATGCAGTTTGCTTAACGGGACTCCATGCTGCAGGTTTTCTCCACTTTCTCTCTCAGTTTCTGGAGGCTTGGCAGGCAGGCATCTTGGCCCAATACCTGAATAAACACAGATGCCTATTAGCACAGTGAAGACTGGGCACCACAGCAAGGCTGATGTCACCTTCAGAGCAAAATCTCCTCTCCCTGTTAAGGCAGCTGAGTAGCTATTGCCTGGGCTGTGAGAAAGAATGATTATGGACCAATGTTTATGAGGGTCATGATTGGGCTTACTTGTGGCATCATGATTGCTTAGGCAGATCTGCATTTGTAGGATAGAGATCCATGGAAAAATGTGTTCCATCCTATGTGGCATCATTTTTATAGACATTTTTATTCATATTAAGAGAAGCAAAGAGTGAGTAATGGTTATTGAACTTAAAGTCTAGTAATCTTATATATTGTTTGTGCTACTGCTTCAAACCATTATATCTATTTATCTCATTTACCCCATTGCTGTCATAGTTTTGTTATTTGTTTTGTTGAATTTACCAAGAAAATTGTGCATTACTGTGCTGAAATTATACATTCATAAAGTAGACAGCTGGTTAAGATATTTAACTGTAGTCCTGAGGTCTGAAGTTAAGCTTGAGCCCAATGCACATTTTGCAGATTGAGGAGTATATTATAACAAGCAGACTACAAAAAGAATTAACAATGTGAAAATGCAAAATTCATGTACATACACCTGATAAGATACATTCTTGCCATACTAAACTGCATTTATTTATACCTCTGACCATTTTCCCGACTTTATGATGGTGATTAACCACTGCAGTTTAGTCCAAGACAACACTTACAGTCCAGGAAACCAGCTGTAAAAAATTTAATGTTTAAATTTCTTTATTACATTTTCATTAATTTGCAAATGCAAACTACTAATTTTTTCAAACATTTTATGATCAAGGCAGATATTCCTAAAATTACCACCACATAAGTAAGTTTATATGTGGTGGTTGGACTCATGCCCATAGTGTAACTGTTGTATGACTGAGGTAATGATTTGAACACAAGAGAACATTTGTGTCTGTCTTCAGTGGCCTGAAATAGACTCCTTATGTCTAATGCCGTTTAATTTGATGCAATTTAACAGACGCAAAGTATGGCGACAAAACTTTGGTCAGGTTTCAGCAGCTAGAGGCTGAGTAAGTAGGAAAAGGCAGAAGACGAAGAGAAGGGGGTACTAAAATCTGTCTTCCCAGACTCGGCGGACTGAAACAGGTGTCTTCATCTGTAACCGCTGGCCTTGCAGGTGTTCCAACTCTCAGCCACTAATCTGGCAGAAGTTTGGCTTGTGGGAAATGTTAGAAATTGCCACCTTTGTGTGCGGTGGAAATGTGCTTGGTGTGTGGTGAATGGACGATAAAATATGTCTGTAATTGATTATGCATGGCTATCCCGGACACTGCTACCAAGACTTGAAAGTTTGGTTAGTTTAATGCCTTTAAAAGCTCATTGAAGGGTGTGTGTCTCATTGTGGGTATTACTTTCAGAGATAGTCTCATGGAAATCTCTTGCACTTCATAGGAAAATAAAGTCATTTGCATAAGGCATCAGAATTTTTGAGTCATGATCCTGTATTTTGAACATTTCGTGTTACGATTACATGAGAAACAGTATTATAATTTACATAATCACTGCAATGTTTCAAAATATCCCTGCCAGCAGGCAACAGATATCACTGGTATACGTTTTTCTCAATGCAGTCACGTTTGTTAAAATTTATTTAGGTTCCAAAGTTACTCTGAAGTTCAGCTTTAATTGTGTGACTCAGCACCAGATGCGTTTCTAGGACAAGCGATGAGGAAGACTTGGCTAGAATGAAGGTAGCATTCATCCCAAGTTACTGACCCCTGAGGATGAACTCTTAATCCTGCTCTTGTGTTCACTCTGTCTACTTGCTCCTTTCTCTCAGAATTTACTGTCAGTTTTGAGTTAGGTTTAGGCATAATGGGAGATGGAACAGCAATTGAATTAATTTTAGCTAATTTGATTCATTTTTCCTTCTTTATTATTCCCTTTCCACAGCTGAGTCCATACTTTCTACAGGGCAGATTCCCATTATTCCAGAGATACCTGATGAGCCCATTCCCTCTCCTGTGGATGGTGAGCCTATTTCTGAAGTGAGCTTTGAACCGAAATATGAAGCAGCGAGTGGACCGAGAGGGGATGTCGTTGAGATGGTCCAAAACCAAACACAGCTTATAAATCAGGAAAAAGAGGAAACATCTCCATTTGATTACTCATTGTTAGAGTTTGGTCAAACACAGGATGAGTCTCCAACCTCAAACCAAGTGGTGCCCTCTCCAACTTTATTGGATACATTTGAACCAAAATATGAGTATGGTCAAGAACCAGTAGTGGCCACTCCTCCATCACGTCTTGTGCCAGAGCCTGAGAACGAGACTCTCATAACTGATGGAACAGTCATACAGAGTGCGACATTTGTGCCCTCAACTGAAAGAAGTTCCTCCAAACCATATCAGCCATCGAAGGATGTTGATACGTCTTCTGCTAATACGGAAGGACAGCATTCAGCAATAACATCGTCTACAGCAACCCCTACCATTAGAATAGTGACTAAAGATCCTAACCAGGTGGATACAAGTGTGAGCTTTTCATCCGAGACACCATCAGGTGTCTCAGCAACTTTACCTTCAAAGCCATTAGATGAGATTGAGCCATCTGTATCTGTCGAAGGAGGATCTACACAAGTTCGTGATACTGAAACACTGGGAACAGCAACAGTGCCCAAAAACTTATCAGCAACTAACACATTAGATGAGAGAGAAACAGTAACTCACTCAGAGATCCCAATAAGCACGGAAAAGCCATCAGATGCATTAACTACTACAACAAAGGAAATTACATTCTCTAAAGAGGACAGCCTCTCAAGCCATCAGGACACTACTACAGAGAGCAGGGGTCCATCCGTGTCCACACTGTCTCAGTCTGCCCTTGTTACTTTCTCATATACAGCAGAAACTGAAATAAAAGAGACCACAGCCTCTTCAGTTGTGGTGACAGATGCTACAAATTTGAAAGACGCTTCTGGAACCAAAACATTTATTAAGTCAGAGGATGGATTAGGTGGCCCAACACCTGATTTGTTTTCTACAAAGCCTACTCTTCTGCATGGCACAGTTACAAGCAAATATGACTCTGTGTCATCACACGGACCAGTAACAACAGGAGCTGTGAAGTTCAGAACAGAAGCAACATCGTTATGGGAAGAACACTCAAAGGGAAACATTTATGATTTCTCAACACGTTCAGCTGAGATATTAAAACCAGTGACACTTGTAAGTACACTATCTACAGAAGGGAAAGATAAAGCATTGTCAGGTACAACCATTTTTCAGTCTTCTGACACTGATGGCTCAGGCTTTACCCAAGAAGTGTTCACCACAGAATTTGTACCGTTTCTTCCATTCCAGACCACAACTTCAATAGATCAGAGTGTCACCCAGACTCATATGGTTCAAACAGGTGCAGGCACAATGTCAGTCCAGACAGAGCAAGCATCTACTTCAGTGGTTCATACTTCAGAGGACATTGTAACAACTTCAGCACTGCCCTTAACAGATGATACATCAAAGACAGTTGAGACACATAGCACTGTACCTTTGTCCACTCTTAAAA
>JBBMFX010000037.1:8323333-8336395 GCA_037832545.1 Rhabdalestes septentrionalis | reverse complement strand
CCCTGGTGATGTGTCTACTGCAGTTGTTCTTGAGTCAGGTCCTCCCTCAAAAACTCCATCAACTGAGGATGAGTCAGTTACTGGTGAAACAGTACTTACAACCTCTAAAGATGCATCATCAGCTTTGACAGGTACTGTAACTGCCTTTACAGTTAGTAAAGATGATTCAGGAGATCTGGATTCTGTCACACTTAAGACTGTTACATCACCAATGTCTATCACAAGTCACACAACATCATATGAGAGAGAGACAGACATTGCATCTTCATCTCTGAAAAATGAAGTCACCTTCACATCAGCTGTTCTTACTGAGCTTCCTCCAGTAACAACAACTGAACCACCAGTTTTTCCCCAAAAGAGAATCAGCACAACAATGCAATCAATTAGCACTGATATCGATGGGTCTGGGGACACTGATGATCAAGAATCACTTGAAGGATCTGCTGATAAAGAAACACCAACAACTGAAGCAAGTGAAGAATTTTCTGTAAGAACTGAGGAAGCAGAAATAAGTTACGCAAAGAGCACTTTTGACTACTTAAGTGTTGAAACATCTACATATTTCACATCAGTTGAGTCTCATCAAACTCAGACTGTTTCTTCAAGCCCAGCTTCGTCCTCTGAGCCTGGCAGTGGTGACACTGAAGACACAACCGTTGAATCTGAAGATTATGGTTCTGGTGACATAATATCCACTGTTGGCCTTGAATCAACTCCTCCTTCTACCAGTTCACCAACAGATGAAGTCACAATAACAAAATCAGAGGCAGCACTTATGGAAACGAATGGAACTGTTTTTTCATTGCACATAAGTACTAAAGAGGCACCAGTGGTTCTTCCCACCTCAACTTTGTCAGGTTCAGTGATTCCCTTCACCACTACTTTAAAAGACCACAGTGATTACACACTTACACCAGGATCACCAACTTCTATTATAGGTGTTACAATGTCAGCTGTTCGAGAGGAAGACACTGGTAGTACAGTACATATATTTACAACAGAACCTGGTCATAGTAAAATGCCAACTGTCACCAACCCAGCTATGACAGGTGGGGAAAGATCTACTAAAGCAATCCTAGAATCAGCTTCAGTCACTACCTCTTTTCCATCAAGCAAATATGAAACCTCAGCCTCTAAATTAAAGAGCATAAGCTTTACCATGCAGTCAACATCACACAGTGATATGGAAGGATCTGGGGCCTCAGACACTGAAGGTTCTGCTGAAGAGACACCTGAAACCCCAACGACTACAGATTTTTATGTAAGAACTGATGAGGCAGAAACTAGTGAAACAAGGAGCACAATGGATGATCGGAATATTGAAAGTTCTACTTGGTCTACATTTTTTAAGTCTGAATCTACTTCAGTGCCTTCTACCCAATTTACAGGACAATATATGACTTTAGAACCTGGTAGTGGTGAGACTGAGGACACTGAAAGGACTGAAGGTGATGGTTCTGGTGTTGAGTCTGTGGCTCCCTCACAAATGCCATCAACAGTTGTCACAACAGAAAAATCAGAAGTGTCGATACACACAACTACCCAAGTGGCGACATCTGTTCTTGCCACCTCAACTATGACAAAGCCAGTAGTCACCTTCACAAAGGACGAGGATGGCTTAGGTCTCCAGTCAACTGTAACAAACACTCCAGTGCTGTCAAATACAGCTCACATGCATTCGACAGTAGAACACACTGATAGAAGATTGGTTGCTGCTACAGATGACCAAGAACTAACCACACAGTTTACAGAGAATGGAGCTGGCATTGCCACTGGTGACACTGGAACTTCCACTCTAGAAACAACTACACAAAGTGTTGTATCCAGTAAAGATGCATCAAATTTTCAAACGCCCCAGATGACCACACAGTTAACACCTGAGCAGACATCAGACAATTTAGAGATGTCTACTGGTTTGCCTACAGCTAGTGCCTTCACCCAATGGGAGGACCTCAGCCTAGATACGAGTACACAGATAATGAGTTCCTCAACCACCTTTGATCAAGATAGTACACATGAGCAAGGTACAGCGGCAGCTCCATCAATTACTGATCTCAGATCTAGCATGAGGCCTCATGAAACAAAAACATTAACAAGCACTTTTATCATATTCACAGAAGATATAAAAAATGAGGAGGAACTTTTTTCACCTGTTACAGTTGGCATGAAAGATCATAGTACTAAAGCAGAAGCTATTACCAAAGATGACAAAATTATTGATGCAGACACAGTTTCAATGTTGGACCCCTCATCCCCACTTGCCTCCACAATTATGACAGAGGAAGCTGCAGGTATCACAGCAGTCACCATGACACCACTGTCCTCCAATATAATGACAGTGGAACCAGAGGGATCTGGAGAGAATGGCCTTTTATTTTCAGGACCAGAACCACATGCGCCATTCCAGTCAACCATGGAAAGTTCAGCTGTGACCTCTAGTCCGGGGTCACTGTTGGGCAGCTCAACACGAGTAGTGTTAACAGAAACAAGACCAACATCTACACAAGGTCTTGATGAGAAACCTACTTCCTTTTCATTACGGCCGTCTCAAACTACAGGTCCTTCAAAAGTCATGACTCCAGAGACATCTAATTCATTTTCTGCTCAAACGACTCCACATTCTACTACAACACATTCTGTGCAGACGACTACACACAGAAGGTTCAGCGGATTACACCATACTGACACCAGCACATATTCCAGTACCAGCACCTCATTTCCTGATCCTACCAGTTCACATACCACCCACAGCACACATCAACCCACATTTACCACCAAGAGGCCATTCTACACTACCACTCACCACAGCTATGACATTACGAAACCTAGACACACAACCACTGACCACCCTAAGTCTATTTCACAGGCGGTTTCTACTATAGAACATCCTGAATTTAGTACAAGGGCAATAATAAAGAACGATACAACATTCGCTACAGAATCTATTCAATTTGTTGTAACCACAAAGGATGCGGCATCACCAACAACCTTGAATGAAAATGTTTTACACATTACATCCTCAGTAGTGAAAGGCTCCAGTGAAGGATTTGACCAAGATATACTAAGTCTTACATCTACGCCCCATGCAGACTCCATTCTGTCTACTGCCACAAGTGTTCTGAAAAGTTCATCAAAGGAAACAGTCTCCTTTGTAGATGTCACTTTATCCACTACACATGAACTTGGAACTATTCACCAGCTGGATGAGACCACCGACACTGACCAAACAGCAGAGCCCTCAGTCTCCCAGTTCACAACAACAGCATTTACCAGCCAAGGAGGGGGCTCAGTGTCTATAGTGACTGATACGATCAGAGAATCTTTTGAGACTACAACTACTGATATGACAAAAGCTACAGGAGACACAGAAAAAACATCAGTGGACGTTTTTACTGATGAAACAGAAGGTAGTACATCTTATGTTGAGAAATCGACCTTTGCTGAATTGTCTACAGTTCCACTTCACATTGAAAAGGTGTTGGACCATAGTGGCACCATGCAAACCGGAGAGAAAATTTCAACAATTTCCAATGATCCATTCTCTCTAGTTACACATAGACCAACTTTGATAGACAAAACAACAGAAGATCAAACAAAGACTGATGCAGGCATGGACTTTAGTGCCACAGTTCATGAAACTATGGCAACATCTCCTTCAGTGTCTAAAGTGCTTTTTGAGTCAGAAACCCCCAAAGACGATGCTGAGACTCAGACTGCTGAAAACTTAGCAGAAGTGACAAGCAATGCAACAGAAACTTTAAAGGACATAGAAGTAACAACTGTTATCCCGCATGATGGGTTAGGAACAATCAGTGCATCTTCTATTGTGAATAGCCCTACTCACAGGGATGGCACAAAGAAACCTTATGTTGAGTCCAGAACAGATCCATCTCCTGCTGGATTCACTGTTGAGACACACACTCAAGTTCAGGAGACAGGGGAAGTGACAGCAGAATCAAGCTCAGAAAGCCCATTTGATACAACAACGTGGAAGACAAGTCAATTACTATCTACAAGCGAGGAAAGCTTAGGTGATCAGGGGACTGAAATTGTAAGCAAAGTCTCAATTACTGATTCTCCTGAAGTGGCCACACCCTACAAAGGCCTCCCTACCACTCCTTTAGATTCACTGGTGTCACCATCTGAAGAAAGCATGAGTGGCATTTACTCAGCAACCTCAGCACCTGCAATAATGAAAACATCTCTTTTGCCTGAAACGACAGTTACACCCAAGGTTTCGACAGATTCATTTGTTGGAGACAAAGAGGATTTTCTAACAGCATCCATTCCAATAGTTCCTGGGTCCACATCAGAAAATGACAAGTCTGCTCAATTCACTGGAACTACAAAAGAAACAGTGAGGCCTACAAAGAGTGTGCAAATAACTACAAACGGACCGGAGCAGACATCAACGTTTACACTCACGGACGAAGATGAAACCAGGAACCCAGACTTTGTTGACAATAACAAGGGTACATCAACAGAGTCAGACATCAGTGTGCCACCTGACACTGATGGGACCTCTGAATCTTTTCTAGTAGAGTCAACACCAAAAAACATTTTTATTGAACCTGCCTCACAATTTGAGACTGACTTTAGGAGCACTTCACTTCCAGAAAGTGAAACCTCAACAAGCTCTCCAAGCCGTTTAAGCTCTGATATGTCAAGCATCACCGATGGAAGTCATTCCACACCATATGCCTCTAAGTTGAAACATGAGAGCCCCACGATTTCTAGTAGTCTGGAAGGCAACCATGAAGTAGTGACCACCGCTATCCCATCGTCTGATGAGATTCTGACAGCAATTTTAGACACAGTTACAACACCACCACTGTTTCAGCCTCCTGACACAGACACTGGATCTATGACTGAGGTGTCAGAGAAACAACAGGCCGTTGGCCAAATTGAGGTAATGCTAACACCTTTCAAAGAAGTGCCCATTCAAGAAAATATGGATCTGACGACATCTTCACCCAGTGGATCTGAAAGACACACTGGATCAACTTCTTCAAGTCCAGATATGCAGAATGCAGCACCCACACCTAGAGTGCACACTGACCAAGCTTATACGGTTATCGGAGAGACTGTTGATATTCCAGGTATGACACGATATCATTGTAATGAATAATGTATCACAATTTCATCAATAGTCATTTATCCATTATTTTACAGGACATGCTAACCTTTTCTCTGTGTTATTTATTCTTTAACTGTAGGTGTTCATTCGTGTTCTAATACTTCATGTCAGAATGGTGGCTTGTGTTTGAAAGTGGGTAATACACATGTCTGCAGCTGTCCACCTGGATACACCGGGGAACAGTGTGAAATAGGTAACCATTAGACAGTCTATGATGTATATTGGTTTATTAATATAATGAATACACTTGTTATCCCTTCAAACAGCAGTTATCTGTATTTAGACTTATTTTTATCATAATTTAGATATTGATGAGTGCCAGGACAACCCCTGTCATAATGGAGGAACCTGTGTGGACGGGCTGAATTATTTCACTTGTGTTTGTTTGCCAAGCTACACTGGACTGCTCTGTGAACAAGGTAAGGATGCAGCTGCCAAAATCTACACTTAATTGACCGTAATTTGAAATAGCTGAATTGAAGTTAAAGGGTCTTTTTGACAATACCAGTATCTAAGTTTTAATTCACTTACAGATCCCCTTTATATCATGACCCATACTAACTTGAAATGCAGTTTTTATAGTGTGACCACTTCATTTGTTGAAAGTGTTCAAGTATCCTTAATAAAATCACATAGTCTGAGAGAGATGCCTGTCTTTCACCATTAAACCGGCCAACAGACAAACACATAGAATGATGTTGACATATGTTTCCATTATTTGACATATTTTCCACCTTTTCATATGTAATACTATGAAAAACTCACCTACGCAATTTGTCCAAAGCCATTTGAACAACTACCAACAAAGTTTAGAATAAATGCAAACGTACAACTAAGTATTTAAAAAAGTAAGATGTCTTTTGTTTCATATTTTGTGAGCTGGTAAAGATAACAAAAGTTTAGTTCTAGATTTCTTCTCAGTGCCTTCAGAAATGGTTTGGATTTATGAAATTCCATCAGCAGTTTCTGATTTAACTTAATGAAGGACTGACTGTGATAAACCAGGTCACTGATTGTAATTAAATATGATTTTATTTAGTATATTTAGTAATATCCTTGTGAATCCTTGAATTGTTCTTAATACAGTGGGCATATCATTTGTGTATGACACCATAACAGCAGACAGTCCAGTTAGTTACACTTAGTTCATTTCATTTGTTAGTGCTCTTTAATGAATGTATTTATGTTTACTGGTTATTTAAATAAAAATAAATAACAACTAATTATTATTTCATCTCATGTAAATCCCATCCCTGTAATATCTGCCCCATGTCATGTTTGAGGAAGCGTGTTGTTATTAATGAGCTTCACTGCATTTTTTTTTATTATACCTTAATGTATTCTGAGTAGGCCTTAACATCTGCTAAATGTTGCATTAGCATCTCAAACGCTTACTACACTAGTAAATTACACAGTGATGATTCAGCCTGAGTGTCTAAACTCTTTCATGCAGCTGCTTTCTCAGACACTGATGCCAAAAGGCAAATAACAAAGAACGGCATTATAAAAGCTGTTTAAAAACGATTTACTCTTTAAGAATATACCAGAGTTTAGGCCAAGATATTGAATCAGAATTGGAGTCATGGACTAGAAAATCTCTTTTGAAAGGGTAGTGTTTTTCTAATACCAGTTTATTTGATCATTCAACAACAAAAAAAAAGACTTTCAAACGACTCTTTGTAGCTTTTAACTGTCTCTTAATAAAGCACACATATATTATCGTGTCTCCAGTCGCAATAAAAGCCGGGCTTTTCAGCATCTTTGCTGAGAGCTTCAGTGATTAACTGCTAGTCATTAGCGTCTCTGCCAGGGCCTATGCGTTCCAATCCAGGCCATTTTAAACAAGCTATCAGCCTGAAACAGCGCAGCTTAGGGATGGTCCAGAAACAGACCTAATGATTGATGAACTACAGTTCATCTGGAGAGTGATGCTTTCATAGTTTATTCTTGACAGACTTGGTGCAGTGTCTTGCACAGCAGGACAGATAGTCAGAATCTGCGAAGTGTGCTTCTAAGGTTATACAATTCTTTAAAAAAACTTTTCCTTGCGATTCCTTGCAAGTCTAGGGTCATACTTCTGAACCAAAATCACCCAAATCTGAAATTCTCATGCCGTATAAAACACTCAAGTTGTCCTTGTACAAATAAAACCCAAATGCTTATCTCACACATCACCGGTGACTGGTATGTAATTTAGAGGGAGGATGAAAAGGAGATAATAAAATCAGAAGCCCTTAGGTCGAACATTTCGAGAGAGAAGCTATTCAAAGATCAAGACAATCTCACACAAAGAGTACTATCAGGTTTATGGCACTGGTACCAATTTGCAACTCAGTGAAGTGATAATACTGTTATCTATAGCATTCATCCATCTAGATGACACCTTAAATGGCTGCCAAATAACCTTCATGAGTGAGAATGCCTAAAGAGTACAGATTAAAATGTCATATTTCTTTGTACCCAAATGATGATTCATTCTTTCCACTGCAGATACAGAGATATGCAGCTATGGCTGGCACAAGTTCCAGGGTCATTGCTACCAGTATGTCCCGCACAGGCGAACATGGGATGCAGCTGAACGTGAATGTCGACTCCAGGGGGCCCATCTCACCAGTATTTTGTCTCACGAAGAGCAGCAGTTTGTTAACCGTAAGTATTGGAGTTCATTCTCCATGCAGGAATTCTGTCCAAGCATTATTTTAATAAATATTAACTGACCATAACTAATTTTAAAGAATGAATTTTAATGCAGACAGCCTTCACACTGTGTGAACATTTCATAGTGAGTGGACCGATACAAACGCTTCGGAATTACTGGTAATTAATGATGAATTAAGAACATTTTTTCACATTTGTCGCAGCGACACGGTTTCTTACAATAGTGATGATTCTATAAACAATGTAAATTTAAATGCCAAAATTATATTTTATCGGCAACCTCACTAGTTTACCAAATTACAATACATACTAAAAGGAAATAAATCCAACTTTATGTGGGTGACTTTTTTAGATTATGTATAGGTGTTCAAATCACACTATGGACAAAAGTATTAGGACTTTAAATTTACATTTAAATTTGCATTGTTATAGAGTCATCATTATTGTAAGAAACCGTGTCGCTGCGACAAATGTGAAAAAATGTTCTTAATCCATCATATTGCATTCAAATCTATAGACTTTATTATGAAACTGGCTCCCCCCTTGCAGCTATAACAGTTTCCATTCTTGTGGGAAGGCTTGTCACTAGATTTTGGAGTTTCTGTGGGAATTTTGCCAATTCATTCTATAGAATCTTTATGAGGGCAGCCCTGGCTCGCAATCTCCGTTCCAGTTCATACCAAAGGTGTCGGCGTAGTTGAGGTCACGTCTCTGTGTGGGCCAGTCAAGTTTTTCCACTACGAACTCATCCAAACATGTTTTTATGGAGCTTGCTTTGTGCACTGAAGCATAGAAAAGGTTCTTCCCCAAACTGTGTCCAAATTCAGGAGCATGGCGTTGTTCAAAATTTCTTGGTATACTTAAGCATTAAGATGGCTCTTCACTGGAATTAATAAATTAAGAGGTGTCCCAATACTTTTGACCATATAGCATATTATTAAATGATCTTTCTTTTCTTTCAGTGTAACACTGGCATAAGCATGCTGTCTGCAATATTAGTGGAATGGTTATGTCAATTTTATGCAAAATGGTGAAAATCAGTGAATTCCCACCATTAGAGTGTGGATTAATACCAGGATCAGGTTTAGTGGCAGGGCGAGGTAAGGTTCAGGTTTTAGGCTTGAGGTTAAGGAAGGGTTAGGAGTTGACTTTTAATATTAAGTTGAATTTAAATTAAATGTAAAATGAACAACTCCAAAGCATCTGCAGAGGACTTTCCACATTCAGTTCCTTAAACCCTAGTATCTCTAATGAATTGATGTGAGAATTTGTTTTAAATCCACAGGCGGCTGGAATAGTAGAAACCTTTTCCTCAGGGCAGTAACCGACTGAGTGAAGTTTATAGCCACATGTTTTCAACATGTCACTAGAACAGAGCATAGTTTTCTCAGGCCTATGAAACAGGAAGTGTGATGTGGAAGCTAAAAATGCCTCTTATTTTTAAATACTGAGCAGGCGCACCTAATATGGCAGTGGAATTAACTTACGTGTTCTATTTTATCCCGGCAGGACTCGGCCACGACTACCAGTGGATAGGGCTGAACGATAAGATGTTTGAAAATGATTTCCGGTGGACGGATGGCCGTGTTGTGGTAAGAGGGTTCACCAGAATTTATGTGTTCCTCTTCTCAAAGGATAAACTGCATACATTACTGAAATGCAACAAAACAATTGGTTTCATGTAGATTTCATTTTGTGTCTAAAATGACTTTGCAGGAAATTCACATCTGTTCGTAACCTCTTATCAAACTCCCTAAAGGTTTTTGGCAAGATTTATCATTAAGCTTTGCATGACTGAAGTCTATCAGTACCAGCACTCTGCAAATGGCAGGAGCCAGGTTTTGTTCTGACGGTGTGTTGGTGCACGAATTTTCTAGAGTACTGTACCATTTTTCATAGTAGTTTGGCAGAATTACATTTCTCCTTGCTGCAATTCTGTGTTTATAACATCCTGATTGGTATAAAGTCTGTCTAGAGAGTAGATGGCTTTCGTTTGTATGCATCCTAACAATCCGGATTCAAGGGTATAGCCTTGGACACCACAGCCACTTTACCTTCATGGAGGGGTTTTAATTGCAGATTCTTTAATAGACTCCATCCAATACAATCAGTGAAGACTGGTTTATCCTAATAATGTACATAAATCACAGATACAGAACACATGTGGAATGCATATTATCAGTCTAGCAACTTTATTTAACGGATAAAATACAGAGTATTTAATATAGTAACTTCATCCTATAGTGTAAGTAGCCAAGGAGACATTAACAGAATTTGACAAAGACAGATTTCTTTCGCTTTGCCATAATCTGTTTGTCAGTGGTGGTCACTTAAAGCCTCAAGGGGACAAACATCATGAGTTGAACTCATTTATAGCTCCAGCAATGTATTCTGAGTGAAGGGTTCATCTGATTCATTGTTTATGTATCTGTATATGGTGTAACAGAAAATATTTTTGTGATGTTAGAAAAGATCCAGGTCTGTTTAGAAATGTTCAGGACTAGGTCCAGTATGGTCACCAGTATATTTTGAGCAAAATTTATGAAAACATTAAGAACAATTATTTTACTGAGTGCAATTTAAAAGTAAGCCTCTTCAAAGTGTCAAGAGGAGAGCTTCGACACAAAGTGCTGCCGTCAGCCCTAATGTTAAATACACAAATGTCCTGGGATTAGCGGCTCTTACAATGTCCCCTGCCTGCCTTTTTTTATCAGCGTATCTCTGTGTAGGTACACAGAGGGGGGAAGGAAGATGTGCAGCATGTGCCCCAGTTGTTCTTTGAGCTGTTCTTCCAGCGCCCAGGAAAGTGGCTAATTGCTGCTTTGGGTTGTTTGGTGCTGATTGTGCTGTCACTTCAAAGATGCAGGGCTGTAGCCGGGGGATGGGAAAGAGAGAAAGGCCTCGGGGGCAGGAGATAAGCGGTGTTTGCCGGTGGAGGTCCTCTCCCAGCTGAGAGATTAAAATAAACCTGCGATTGAACGAAAGGGCCAGGAAGCTGACAGGTGTGGACAGGTAGTGACTCTGTTCAGGAAATGAAGAGGAACCAGTCATACAGATGGCCAGCACCTGGGACTGTATACCACAGTTAAGGACAAGGCCTAGAGGCCTTGTGAGTGTGTGTGGCGGTGGTGGTGGTGGTGGGGTGTTAGATGGGTCTTCTAGTGTGCTTTTATATGCATGGCATAGATGAGTTTGGGGACTTTTAACTCCTTTAAAGTGTCAGGGTCTAAAAAATGCAAGTGTCCATGGAATTACTACAGTACTGCATTTCTTTGCAAACAGTAGCAAGTGAATGTAAGGTTGGAATTTAGTTTTGCGGCACTGGATCAAAGTTTAAAATTCCAGGCTGGGTGGAAACATCACATATCCTGTCATGCTAATGTTAGTTTGGTTACATTAAAAATCAATAATAAATTGTAGGTGTACAGACTTTTTAGCCAAAATCCTATAAAGCTTCTCCAATGTAGCAGCGGTTGCTTGTTGCTGCATATGGCTACATTTTCTGTTTAAAATGCTAGGCAGTTTGGAATCATTGCATATGCTATCATGCTAATGCTAATTTGTTTACATACAGGAAAATAAGCACTAAAAATAAATTGTAAGTATACAGACCGTTGAGCCAACATCTTGTAAAGCTTCTCCAGTATCCAATAGAATTTAAGAGGTTAAGTTGGTTGTCAAGCATTTGCGTGTGCCTACATGGGCAGAGACAGGAGGGGTGGAGGGGCTGTGAGGGGATGTGTGTGTGATGTCTTTGGGTTTGTCATGAGAGTAAAAACTGCTTCATTACAGAATGTCTACAAGAAACAGAGGGTAGCCTGTGGTATAGTGTAATAACAGGACACGTGGCAAAGTGGTCTGCAGGGCTTTGAAGGATCAGTCGCAATCCACAGAACTGCTGAAAGATGGCAGCCATGAGCAGCGCTCTCATATACAGAGCACACTCTTCAATGAAGTTAGGCTTAGCTGTCTCATAGGTATTAGTACAGTGTAAGGGCTGCGAACTGCAGACCTCACAATATTTTCATATTAGTAGTATTTGTTTAGGAAATCATAAAATCATAAATTTCACCATAGTTGTCTGAATTTAATTTAATTAAGTATTGTATACAAATCTTACATTAGAAACTATTTGTACTGCAGTAGATTTTGTGTGATTGAAAAAAATACCATTAAAATACAGTGAAATAGTGGTTTATGTTTTTTATTGAGTTGCATAGAATTGCAGAGAGTAGTTGATATTGGATATAGTAGCATATTAAATCACTTACACACAGAAAATTTAGAAGTCACGTACAGGTCAGTTTATATGCTAGCTGCACAGACATTACAAAATTGTCAAAAATGTCCTCATTAAAACATGCAACTATTGTTCATTTAAGGAATGTAAGTACTGGTTTTTACTGGGGCAGCTGGTTGCATAGTAGTTTAAGTGTTGCCTCTACAAGCAGAAGTTTGTGGGGTTTGAATCCGTACCCTGCTAGTACCCTTGAGGAAGGTAGCATCCCCACACACTGCTCCCTTGGCGCCCCCTACCGGTGGCAGCCCACTATTTCAATTGGTTAACGGGTTAAATGAGTTCATTCTGTGCTGTACTGTGCTCACCCGACCCTAGAGCTTGATCTGGTAATCTGTTCAAAAAGCTGAATGTGCAAATAAGCATTTGATCCATTTCTAGCCTCATAACAGTGGAGACATTTTAAGAGCATAAAATGCTATGAACACGACCTCCACCCAGGATAAGAAAGGAAAAGCAGCTGATTGCGATACTGGATAAACATTCGCTGAAACCACCCGTATGACTTATTACCAACAACACCCATCCAGTGCAATGTCAGGATTGACAGTGTAGCCACTTTACTGTACAAGGCATAGTTACAGCCAGAGGGTAAATCAGCTCTTCAGTCGAGTGTCCTCTTCACCTAAGAGCAGGAATATCAACTCCTGCCTACTGTGTATTTACCTTTGTAGGTTGTTAACACTTAATTTATTCATTTGCGGGCCTTTGTTGTATCAGTTCCCTCATTGCTTTTTGCATTCTTTCCACCTAAATGGAGGCACGAGGGGTGATATCATGCTTGGGCAGTGAGGTGTTCGAGGGGTGGGGCCGAGATGGGATTGGAAATTTTGGTTAAGAATGGCCCCTGGAAATACCTAGCAAGTGATTGTCTCCCAGTGCACGGTGTGGAGTTCATCATCTGGTGTTGCTAATATACAGGAATGACATTTACTATGGGCTTTGTCCAGTGTCTGTGGCCAGCTGGCTG
>JBBMFX010000037.1:8299605-8321634 GCA_037832545.1 Rhabdalestes septentrionalis | reverse complement strand
AAATGCACCGTTAGACCCGGAGCGCATTTTAATTCTCTGCAGCTGCGTTAAAGACAGACGTGCATTTTAATGCTCTCGGTCTCTAACGGTTTACAGCTAATACCTCCGGGGGTCGAAGGGGTTGTTGGAAAGGTCTCCTGGAGGTCTATTTTACCATGAAATTTGAGGTGGATTGGTGCCTGTTTAGTGTATCCATGCGGTTTGGAAATCCCGGGGGTCAAAAATAATGGGACAGCTTGTGTTTTTCTTCTTCTTTCGAATATTCGAATCTCAAAAAGAAAACTTGAATGCAACACCGCCGAACGAATATTAGAATATTCGAATATTCAAGCCCAGCCCTATATAGAACCTTTACCTTCTTTTTTAGATATGCTTCATTGGAGGACCAAAAATGGTCCTTCTATACTATCACACAAAGAGGCATTTGTGGAACCTTTTTTGAAAGAGTGAAGCCAGTGCTAACTTCAGCAGATAGCACTGGCTTCAACCAAACTGGTGATGAAACATGGCTTGAAGCTTCTGTTCTAACTATTACACCACATTAACAGAAGTTTAACACTATTTTATATTTACATATCTATGTATATATTTTACTATATACATTTACACTTTTAGCAGTAATTTTTCTGTGTTAAGTCTCCATTTGTCACTACAGCACACTGTGTGAACAGCACGGAATCGTTCTCTGCATTTAAAGTGTAGCAGGGGCTGTCACCAACAGGGGGCGCCCGGAGAAAAGTGTGTGAGGATGGTATCTCGCTCACTGCTTCCTCAGTGGTGGCCTCAGCAGTCCTGGGATGAAAATACAACGTCTCCGGGGGCAACTCCTCAACCAAGTCTATGTCTATGTAATTATTTCCTTTTTGGTATGTTTCATTTAAAAAAAATTAAATCACAGTCTCTCTGCTTGATATATGATGATAAAATGGCGATAATATACCAAAGCCAACACGAAAAAAGTGATTGTGAGTCAATTCCAGATTTTGTCCAGCAGATGGAGGGATTTGTTAAATCACTGAGGCAGTGTGCGTAAATTTCTTTGAGACAGTATGAGTGCCAGAGGCGATACCTCAATGAATCAATGGCCCAGGAAATAGGATTTTTATGGAAAAAAGCAGTAGCACAGCAAGAGATCAAAATATGTCATTGTGTATAATAAATGTCACGGCCTGGCATTGTACTGCCTCTTGTCACATTTTCAAAACTGCAGCCTGGCACTGCCAAAACTTGCCCTGTAGTCATTTGGTTTGCTTTTTCACTCTTTCATCTCTAGTAGCATGCTAAAATATTTCAACACTGATGGGGTCTTCACAACTATTTCTTACTGTGTTACTTTATTTCTCAATGCAGTCGATTTCTGCATTTGGACAGGTTTTCTTCCTCACATCAAATCCATCTAGCTTACAAAGATTATGGACATATTTACTTATCTGCTATTACATTTTATCAACCATACTGTGACCTGCATGGAAAGCATTTTAAGGAATGCCACAAGGCTGCACCAAAATCACTCCTATATTAAAACAGCGGCATCTCAAGACTGCACAAACAACCAGATGTTTTCCCAGGATGCTTTATTTAAGTCAAGCCATATAGGTTTACTCTCATTTTAATCATATACACACAGCACGCAGTGACATGAAGAATAGAAACAGAACAAGAAAATACTGCAAGCACAGACAGATTTAGCATATCTTCTGAACATTCAAACATCTGTTTGTAAAAGTGCATAATTTAGATTTAGAGTGCAACATTTTTTTTTTTACACATTTAGCTCTAATTGTGTGAAAATTGAGTGAAAATTGCACTAAATTATGAATAAAACCCTCTAATTTTGTTAAGTTGTTTTTACAAACAGCAACCCATAGACTTGGACCTGTAGTACATGTTTATTTTAAAATCAAATAATACCAGTTCACCAGTTCATGTAGTGGATGCCAGTTTGTGAAGTGATATCACCAACAGTTCATATAGCAGATGCCACTTTGTTCCTGCAGTAAATGCTAGCCAGTCTTTTTTGCACAATTTTGCAGTTTGTTTTAATTTTATTCACAAAGTGAAATAAATGTGCAATATATGGTCAACATCTGTGTGTCTGTAAATCTATTCTGTCGTATAGTGTTATATATGTCAAATTCTGTGTAAACGTAAGAAAAGTTGCTAATTAATACTTGCAACTCAGTCATGATGTTTTTTTTATTATCCAAAAGTAGTAAAAAAAGGTATTAAATGTATTAAATTTTACTTAAGGATTGCTTTATATACTCTTATTATGGCAGACACTGTCCTCTAGCATTGAAGAGGTACGTGTGTAAAAATGCAAAATAGAGGTAGACAGCAATAAATATAATAGTGCAAATATAGAGAATGTGCAGTATAATAGAGGTGTATTTACAGAGGCAATTGGAGAGTGAGTTGTTTGATTATGAAAGAGAAGGTCTGTGTGTAAATGCATTTTGTTAGGAAGAGGAGAGTAAAGTTCAGGTGAGGTGTGTGTTGGTTGTGTGTACAGATAATGTTTAAGTTCTGATTGAAGCACTGATGATAGCAACTGTTTCCCATTTAGGGAGTGGAGGCCTGTATGCTATGGAGCTTGTTGCCAGAAGAGAGGAGGGAGAAGAGGGTATGTGAGGGGTGAGTGAGTTCATTCACAATACTGGTGGCTTTGGTAGAGACACCATTGCAGTCCCTCGAAAAATTTTGAAGTTGACGTTTATTATTATCACACAAAGAACAGTGTACAGACTACAATTAGAGACTTACTTGAAAACCCTCTTCACAGACAGAACATAAATACATAAGAAAAATTAGCAGTCCAGCAACAATAAGTAATCACAGGCTAAAGTTAACACGATTGTAACTGCAAGTTGCAATAATGTAAAATGTCAGTGGAAGGTAAAGGGTTGAAATTTCACAATCATTTAGCTCAAAGCAGCCTTTAAAAGCAGAGACGGCACCTGTGGGTCAGATCTTTGCCTACTTATGAATGGCCTAGGCCCGCCTGACTATCAGTCTGTATGCTGGGATCAGCATGATGGACATGTGATCAGAAGTTTGTGTAAACATATTTCAGCATTTTTGCCCCCCTCACCAGAAATTCTACATATTGATGGAATTTATGAAGAACTGACTTGAGATATGCATGATTAAAGTCTCCTGGGTGAATTCCCGCAGTAAATAAATGGTCTGTATGCAACAGTCACAAACTCCATCAGCCGTAAACAGCACAACGTTCACACACCATTCAGCTTGTCACTCAGATCCACATTATGATCACTGCAGTATGTTAGCATGATGCTAGTGTGCGTAGCCAGTGCCGGTAACACTGTTGCTGAGTCATGTCTCCGTAAATATAAGAACACAGCAGTCTCTGACCTGATGTTGGGTAGTTTGCTGGAGTTGTTTAGTCTAGTTTATTGTCTAGGTTGAAAACACTGGCGAGCAGGAAGGGTGGGATAGCTAGCTGGTTGGTGTTAACTTAAAGCCTAGCATGGACCCCTGGTTGCCTCTATCACCTGATCTGAGGGCCTGGTCCCCGTAGCAACCCGAGGTCTTGGAGCTTCAGCAACGATCCAGCCTCAAGGTAAGATTTTGTTGGTATCTTATGTGAATCAAGGCGTGGCAGATATGTTAACTAGCTGTTTGAAGGCTCAGGTCAGCAAAGGTTTGGTGTGGATTTGAATGAAAGCACTCTTGTTTGCCAAAGCATTGGACCCATCTTTAAATTATTCTAAAATCTGACATTTAGACCATCTGAATTTCTTTTACAGTAAGGGGAATGTGCCTTATTTGAGCAATGAAATATAAACCTATATTATTTACAGGGTATAATATTTATTTACATAGTAATTTGTAATTTACATTTACATACATCTGCATTAACAGCTTAGATGCTATTATACCTGGTCCTTTCATTTGACTAGTATCTACTAGTATCTAGATTGTAACCGAAACAAGCCATGGAGTTAAACTCTAAAGAGAAACTTAAATCAGGAGATGAACTGAAGGAGGAAGGGGTGGTCCTGTTCCCATTAGCAAAAATACACTATCCGCATATCTGGTTATGCTGTAAATGAAATGCGTGCTGGGTGAAATAATCCAAAAATTCAAGATGCATAATACAACCAGGTATAAAACGGGTCTTAGAGTCTTGACGTTTGTTTCAGTCACAGCAAATGACCAAAACAATTCAAAGAAACTGAGTGAATGTACACTATAATTGATAGTCATAATAAAATAGCTAATTTTCTGTTTAATAACACAATTGCTGTATGAAGTTTCTTAGCTAATTTTATGAAGCAACGAGTGAGACTTTAGGATCTTGATTGTCAAACTTTAAAATTCTTTATGGATTTTAGGTTCAAATGCCCCAGAACCAGTGAGAATGGAAGGGGCTTGATTTAGCCTTACGAAAGTTCACTGAGTTCTTGCCGTATATCACTAGAATAGGTCAGCTTGGCTAAGTTAAGACTGTTTACTCAGCTGTACAGACCTGACTGAACGTGGAGAATGAGTCGTCTCACAACTTCTTCCCACATGACATGATGCACAAGACTTAGACATTTGACACCACTGGTGATCTTAAATCAGACCTACATAGATGAACCCTTGACTGGATCCCAGTCCATCTTCTGTGTGATTACTATAAGGAAGAAAAAATGCATCCCAAAGGAGCTCCTGTCACTGTTTGTTGTCTCTCCACATTCTAAGTAGTTCCGAAGGTCAAGCTAAAATCAGACCAGAGCACAGCAAGGGCTGGGAGCAAATTTGCCCACTCAGGGTTTTTGAGAGCATCAATTCTTCAGGGATTACGAAACAGGAAAAGGGAGAAGTCCATGGAAGCGTGATGCCCTGTTGCAGTAAAAAATGAGATGTCAAATGAGTGGACAGGGATGACAGCTGATCATAATATTGGAAAGGAGGACTGAAAAATGACATCAGGAGTTCACACTCTATAGCGCCCCATTCGAAAGCCCCTTCAAATCAATAAACTAGCAATCATTAAACGCATAAATATTAAAATAAAAAAATAAAAAACTTTACCTGAATATATTTTAGAAGGATCTGTTAATTAAAGGTTAATCCGTTTTCTTAAAAGTGTCGATGGGATTTGGTGAGAGGGAGGTGAGCAATTTCTCCTTGAAAAAAACCTCAAATCAAGTAACTCCATGCATAGTGTATAAATAATCCCACATTTTCTGTACAATTTAGTGTAACACACTCACTAAACCAGCATGCCTTTCCACAAAGTATTACATTTCAGACTTTTTAGTGCCTGTAAAACATGTTTTCATATCCAATAAAACACCAAGACAGGCATGATGAGTCTGTCAGCCATTATCGCTTGCTTAATAATTCCCAAGCTCAAACAAATTAGGTAGCCAGTATAACAAGTCGTCTCATTCTAACTTCACTGATATGATTTGACAAGAGAAAGAATTTGACTTTTTGTCAAGTCAAGTCAAGAAGGTTGTAAGAGCAAAAACACAACAAGTACAGACAGAACAGAACAAAAGACAATGCAAAAAAACCCAGAACAAAAGAGAGTGCAACAATACAACTGGACAAGAAAACAATGAATGCAGTTTAAAATAGCTACAGTCTGAATGAATACTGCATTTGGAATGAGTTGTGTGGACAAAAATGCAGAGGTTTGTACTATTTGTCCCAGTGATCTTGTAAAAGAAAAAGAACAAAAGGGTAATTCTGAGCCAGGAAATTGTGCAGAGTTGGCCCTCAAACATAATAACTCACACCTAAGCTTACAAGCTAGCTGTGACAATACTGTCTGACCAAATAAATTGGGCAGCTGGTGGTCTGGTGGTTAGGAAGTTACTCTGAGATCAGGAAGTTGTGGGTTTGACTGCTAGTGACACCGCTGAGGTACCTTTGAGCACGGTGCCTTCCCCATACACTGCTCCCAAAGCGGCCCACATTGTGTGCTGGGTCGTGTTCATGCATAACTATAATGTGACACTTTACCCAAAAATCCAAATGACATTGGCTAGCAACAGCTACACCTTCCATGAGTATTAATACACCATGACAGTTAATTCTAACAACACTCTAGAACACCTGATGCAGTATTGGATCAGACCTCAGATTTGTTGACAAATTCACAATCCCTCTTCTCAGGCACCTAACTTTATTTCAACAGACTTTCAAATTGTTCTCTCTTCTCTGACTCTTCTCTGGGAGGACTCATTCCTAGCAGCCTATTTATACCAGCTGCTCCTGGAGAAAATCTTGTAGGGATTTACTCGTTTTAAAAAATCCTCTTTGGAAAAGCCAGATAGAAGCTCTGAGCCAGCTGTGGGATTCAGTTCTGAGCAATACACAGCAACAGAAACAGAGAAGCATGTGTGTATTCTATATACACTAGATGGAAAAGTGTTGGGACGCACCTCTTAATTATTGAATTCAGACGTTTCAAACATACCCATTGTCACAGGTGTATAAAATCAAACAGACTAACACATTTTGGACAAAATCAAGGCTTCCAACATTGTGGACTTAGTTTGGGGACCAGAACCTTTTCCATTCCAGCATGACTGTGTCCCAGTGTACAAAGCAAGCCCCATAAAGACATGGTAGGAGTTCAGTGTGGATGAACTTGACTGGTCGCCCAGAGTCCTGACCTCAACCCAATTCAACACCTTTGGGAATGAACTGGAATGGAGACCGTGTCTGACCTCATAAATGCTCTATAGAATGAATGGGCCCAAATTCACACAGAAACACTAAAATATTGTGGAAGCTGTTATAACTACAAAGGGAGGTGGTGGCAGGGGGGTCAATTTCATCCCAGTACTTTAGTCCATAAGGTGTACAAGCCCCAACCAATCACAAGTCACAAGTATTGTTGACTTTTAAATTTTTTTGTGTGTGTTTTTCTGTGAGTGTGTGTGTTTTATATTTTGATGCGGTCTGTACAGGGCAGGACCTTGTCCAAGTGGAGGCTCCTAAGCTTCTTTCCTTCAATATCGGAGAAGCACAAACAACAGTCTATGACAAGCTCAAATGGCAAAGCCTTGTTTTATGTTCCAGATTGTGCACTGCTTGCTGTCTGGTGGAACTTTCATACCTAGGTCTGTTTCTGGTCTGATATCTAAAAGGTAACTTAGCTTTGGACACCCCTTTCAAACCCCATCAGGTGTAGAGGGCAACGTTGCATGTCGCATGCCCATCTGATGTATAAATATGACACATAAGTGTATGTGAGTGATCCTGGCTTTAAAACAGTGACACTGAATAAATTTTATTCAACTGACACATACATCTCTTTTGCAGGTCAGTGTAAATATTTTACAGTGTCAGTTATTTTATAGAGTAATTCTAGTAAACCACCAAGCTAACTATTTAGCATGTCATGTTTGGCATGCGGTGAGAGACTTTTAGTGCAAAGTGTTGTAAACTGGCACTTTACAGTCACACATGAACAAACCACAGCACATAGTGTGAAATTCTTTCTTTGCATTTAATCCATTCAGCATGTAAAGCAGTGTTCTGCCACCAACAGTGTGTGGGGATGTTACCTTGCTCAGTGGTGCCAGTAGCAGTCCTTGAACCCACAACATTCTGATCATAGGGACAACTCCCTAACCACCAAGCCACCAGCTGCCCCATGGTATTTAAGGACAAGGACAGTGGCTGCAATTGTTTAGCTTACTACATTTTGTCCAGAAGTGTCTGGTTTAATCAACTGTGGCTGTCACACTCTTCATAGAAATGATTCAAGTTGTTATGCTGACAGTCATGTGGGCCACATTGTACTTAAATTGTTCTATGATGAGTAGCATGACCTCTTAAGAGCTTTCCCTGTGAACCCTGCCAGTATATTTATTGAGGCCAAGTTCTGCTGAGCAGCTAAAGTTGTAAAGAGTGGATATAAAAGGAAGTTTAATTCAGCTAATCAGATGGAGCCCAGGGGTGTTATGGTGAAAGTGAGGATGTGGGGTTGTCCATGCAGATGAGACATGACCACACTCCCGCTGGAAAAAAAAAACAGTGCAAAGGAACTCTGGGAGATGTAGGAATATTTCAGAGAAAGGTCAGAAATAAAGCGGCTCTCTTAAACTCATTGTAAACCAGTGTAATTGATTATTTATATATATATTTATATATATATATAGTAATAACCAATTACACTGGCTGCGCTCCAAAGTTGAACCGGGAGACGCGCAAGTGTCTTTTCCAAAATGCAAATATTCCCCTTCAGAGTCAGAATCACGAAAAACATTCATAAGACATCACGGGACAACATTTTATTAGCCATTTTGGCATTTTTTTCTTCCAAATCTCACTGAACTGAACTGTGCTCTCTGGCTGCTCATGCAGCAGTGATCTGGGACTCGGATCTCCTGCTGTTACTGAAACTTTGAACAGGAGGATGACGTAAAGCATTAATTGTGTTAAAAATATTAATGCATAATTTTTTTCTGTGATTTATTAATCTAATATATAAGTAAATACTTGGTAGCTTTACGTGCTGTGCCAGCAAATAATTGACTTGATATCTGCCCTACACAGTGCATTGGATTAAATGAATTGCTTAAATCTTCTAGTTAGTAAATATTTTAACACTTCTAGTTTGTTGACAGTTATATGTTAGGTAGAAAAAGGGAAACAGATGTGGAATTGCTGCTGGGCAACATGGAAAAAACATGGAAAACACAGTATAATATACAAATCTGTTTTGTTTTCTGCATTATTCAATATGTGAAATATGTGATTCTAGAATTAAAATGCATTTTTCTTCCTTTCAAAAAGATGACAACTTTGGAGGATGCATCAAGAAAATTCAGGCTGAGTGCCCCTTTCTTTGTGCGCCAATGTTCTTTAATTTCTCTTTAATTTCACACCTGCTTTGACATTTCGCTCTGAATGCAAGTTTATTTTGTGAAAACCCGGCTTTCGTCATGCAGAAAAGTGTTTCATTAATCCCGCAAATGTAAGGAGAGTAATCAGAATGCTTTTGCTTCTGTGAAGTGAAAATGAATAAGAGCCTATCACTTTTAGAACACTGCATTCATTCCAGGTCAAGATTGTATAAATGTGTTACTACATTCTTTAACCGCCCAGATGTTTTGGAAACATGTTTAGAAAATCTGTAGCCGACCTTGGGAAAATCAGTGGATCAAGGGATCAGATTAAGAGTTGCAAACAGGACTCCAGCTATGAGTCAGTTGTGGTGCTTTCAATATATTTAATTGATGAAGGGCAAAGGAGAACCGCAGAGATCTAAATTTCCATTAGCTGTAACTGGTTTGTGCTTCAAATTTGGCTTTAGAGGCTTTGAATGGATTTTTCCATGAAGATCCCAGTGTGGATTCCAGGGAGCTGAATAGAGGAGGTGAGGATGGATTTATGAAGTGGTTATATAACGGTCAGTGAGAGCGTAATATGACAGATACATGGCAGTTTTGGTGTGCTGCAGTGATAGAGGGCTACTGTTTCCAAGCACACACACACATACACACAATCTCTCTCTCTCACACACTTATGTATAAATGAAATTAAATAAATGACCATGGCCCTTTTCAGAACAAGCTAGGCACTACAACATAGCAGCTATTCCTCATTTGTGTTTTTACCTTTGTAATTTTTTGGCACTATAAAACAAGCCTTCTTGAACAATGCTGGCAGTCATAATGCAACACATACTGCATGGTCAGCACCGGCCTGGACTGGCACTTACTAGCTTCAAGACAATTACAACCACAGCTTACTAATGAATCAAATTAAGACATCCATAAGCCATTCCATTTTGTGGGTGTTTATTTTCCATTCGGAGAGTTTATTGTAAAGTACACTGCATTTTAGAGTACAACAAGGTCTCAACTGATTGATGCTTTTTGTGCACAAAAAGATTTTGTTTTTTACATATATAAAAAAAAAGAAGCAATAAGTGTGCATGTGCATTGTGGCTTCTGCGATACGAAGTGTAATAATACTGTTGAGTTTTCTTCGTATCACATGGATAAACCCACTTGTCGATAGAATCAGAAAAAAAAAATTGCGTAACATATCTGGCTCTCAAAGGCAAGAGATGGCAGCTCAGTCTACATCAAGCCCATCCTGCTTCTAACTGTGCATGCCAAATCTCTTCAAATGTAAGAATGACAATAGTAAATATGGTTTATAGCTCCTTTCACTCTGTAGCTCAGGAGATCAGTTACTTGTGAGCAGGTGGCATTGCAAAACATAGTCTTGCAAACAACATTATGTTTGGACCCTCAGTTACGCAAAAGTAAGGCTCAAGCTAATCTCTGTTAGTGCTGTAAGCAACTGGGTCCTATTGAAGACTTCATGTGCCTCTGGATGCGATGTAACTGCATTTGCAGTTCTCTGCAATAATCCAAGATGCATTGCATCGCCAGCAGCTTGTCAGACCGTCCTACTTTAAAGAAATTTGGCCAGCTGTGATATGACAATATTGGACTAATTTGTCGCATGGGAAGAAAACATCTGAACAAAACCATTGCCCTAGTCCACTACAGGCCATTATCACTGTTAAAAACTGGACCTGTTAGAGGTCCTCTACCTCCTCTTTTAAGGATAGGGGCGAGACAAAGGTGATTTTTCCACAAATCAGGGGACTAATATAATGTGGAGACAAACTTAAAGATGATTTTTCTGGGGGAAAAGATTAAAACATCTGGAGACTGATGGTGATTATCTCTCAAGAAATAACCACATAGTTACCACGTCTGGTGACAGTTTGTGCCACCTTATATTTCATAATTCAAATGTGGTCATACGTCATAGCGTTCAAGCAACAACAACAACATAAAAAAAGAAAAAATTTGCATTTTATGTACTGCAAAGTAAGATTTTGGCTTCACAATTAACAGTGGTCAAGTAATTCCAAAAACATCTATTCGGGATTAGATTTTAAGGTATTGTTTTCATTTTGTGATTGCTATACTGTATTTGCTGGACAGATTTAGCAAATGTGTAGAAAACGGCAGCGGAAAAGAGTGTGTTGCCACACCGTGGTAGGAAATCGAGCGATCAGCATAAATGAATATGAAAAAAAGAATGTGTAATAACTGAATTACTGCATTTTGCAATACATTTCTGGAATGTTACAGTATGAAACATTTTTATCTTCCTTTAGAGCAGTGGTCCCCAACTCTGGTACTGAAGTGGCCACTGCCTGGCACATTTTACTGTGTTCCTCACTCTGACACACTTGAACTTAAGTTGGTGTGCTAGAACTGGGAAAACAATAAAAAGGCTCCAGAATCAAAGTTGAAATCCATTGCTTTAGAGTTTGAAGATGATCACAGTTTTAATGCTAGTTCATGCTAATTGACTGTGCAGGTTTCAGATTTGATGCTTGTTTACTGCTGCTCATTGATTGCTCTATGAGCTGAAGCGAAATTGACCCTCACTGCTTGGTTCTGTAGCAGTAGGCTCCGTAGAGCTGGTGTTTCTTGTCGGGGAAGCCAATGAAGCGGACGGCCGCTTCCGTCGGGCTGCACTTCATCCTGGGCCGGGAGATTGGGTACCGAACGCTGCCATCTGACAGCCAGCCGGCGTCACAACGATCATACCCCTGCAGCTTCCAGGCAGCGAACATGTGCCCAACCTTGGCAAGCTCAGCTCCGTCATTCTGGCAGGCGTGCACAGCCTCAGTATAGTTCATCTTCTGGTCCACAAAGGAGACTTCTCCTGTGAATCAAACGATGTAGAGCATGTTAACATTTTGAACATCGAACTATCATTTTATTCAGTACTATGGATTATTTGGTAACGTCTATGTGAGAGAGACACTTGGGCCTGCATAAAGTTTTTCTCCCGAAACAACATTTGGGCAAATAAGATAAAATAGCTGGTGAGGAATGGAATGGAAATTGGGTGGATTTGTTCACCATCATAGCCGGTGGTAAAACAGAAGACATCAAAGCGGCTGTTGGACTTGTCACGCCGACCGTAGCTTCTCAGTCCAGCGCTGGCCTTTCTGCCTCCGCAGGGCTCTCTGGGGTTGGTGATGGGGTACTGCACGGTTCCATCACTCAGCCAGCCAGCATTGCACCAGTCCAGACCACCTTTCCAGGCCTGATAGAGCTGGCTGAAGGAGGCCACCACAGCGTCCTGATCCAGGCAAGCCGCCTCAGCATCATGGAAGTTCAGGTTGTAACGCCCCAAACGCGGGGAGTATGGGAAAACAACCCCTGTGAAAGAGAGTGATGATTCCCCTAAAGAAAAGTTCAACTTGGTTTAATTCAGCAAAGGCATGACACGTCATCACAATAAAAGACATATATCCACTTATGGCAGTGGGTCTTTTATGGTGACACCTTTGCTCTCAAGTCATATTTGACATACAATGAATCTCAATATTCCTTGCATATAGGTTAGGTTACACAAACTCGTAGGTTACCTCTGGAGTGCAATGAGTAGCAGCTACAGGGTTGACAGGAAAATCTCAGAATAAAAAGCCTTAGACTCTCATGACTGTGCCTCGCTGTAGAAGCACTGCTGAGCCAAGAAGCAGAAAGCAAGCGAAAACATGACTTTTGTGTTCTCTTTGTAGACCTTGGACATGTATATCAAATATCAGAGAACTAAGAAACAAAAGACCATCTGGCCTTTGATTCAATTGTGGAAGAATTACTTGTAGGACTGAGGCTTTTCATTGTTCTCTTTGGTGTTCCAATACTAACAACGTCCATTTGTGGCAGCCTGTTTTCATTATGGCCAGGCATCACGCTTGCTTGAGTCAATCCCCCTTGTTGTTCTAGTGCCATGTGTGCAAACGTGGTCTTGGCCAAAGGGAAAAAATAAGACATGGCCTGCTGCTCATAGTAAACTAATTTTTATGCAAGAAATACAGTGCTTAACATGCTGGTTAAAAGGACATCAATGAACATATCTCCTTTGACTCAAATAGGAGCATTTGATTCGGTTAGTTTTGTGTATTAGCTAGGGGCAAATATATGAGCAGACCAAATATATAACCAATTTTTAGAGGTTTTCAGCATGAAAAGGACATCACATTAGCATTATGCAAAACCCACATCTTCAACTCTCCTTTGTAAGGATAGTTGAAAGGTTTAGCATTTGCTTTGGTTAACAGTAGTTCAGATATATAACTTGTTTTAAGAGCTTTTCAGCAAAAAACTTTCATGCAAAACTAGCATCTTGCAAAACTCACATCTCTAGACTACATGCACAAAACCATATTTTCTAAAGCATATAGACCAAGACAAGTTACCATTCATTCGAATCTCGACTTCAGCAATGTTTTCGTCCATGCCGTTGATGACCTCACACTTGTACGTGCCAAAGTCGTCCAGCTGTATGTTGTTGATAATGAGGCTAGCATCATTATCATCAGCCTCTTGAAGGCGGGCATGGTTTTGGTAACGTCCATATTTGACTTTATGAAAGCCCATAGAGACCAGCACATCAACTTCATTGTAGTCGCCCTCTAGCTTGGTCCACTTGATTCTGTTTCCCATTCCACCAAAAGAGTAGCCGGCATCACGGTCCAGCCGGCATGGCAGGGTGACATCGTCCCCAGGACTGGCAAGAATTTGGAGCCGTTTATCTGGAAAACAAATAACAAATAAAACTGTATGCATGTCGACCAACTAAACCATCATCTGATAACTGACTTCTCAGCAACTTGTCATTTTGTTGCTCAATTGTTCAATTAATCTGTTGCTACGATACAGTTGTTTATATTGATGTTCATTTTATTTTGAAATTTATATTATTTTTTTTTATAAATGACAGCAATAGATTTAAATATTTCTTGCTTGAGATATTGAAAAGGGCCATGGATTTGAACTGCTGTTGCATTTCAGACTGTCCAGCTGGAAAAGATTACACAACACTAGACCTTCGCTGACGGAAATGAGCAAATTAGATTTCAGTGGAATGGAAATGACGGTCTGATTGTGTTTTTATCCCTTGTCCAATTTTGTAACTTTTCACATTGACAAGAACTTTTCTTCTCATGACTGCCGGTAGCTTGCTGCATCTGTGCGTGGTTAAGGGCTATAGTTATTTGGGTCAGCTTCTTGGGAGGTTCCCTTATATCGAGTGATTTTTAGGGAATCCAATAGACCCTTCATTCTCTCAGACGCTTCAACCTATGACAACATGAAGAGGCCAAAGCTTTCCTAGTCTATGATTCTTTTTCATCAAGGTATCTGCTGCCCAGACGTGATTAGATTGATCTTTCAGCACACACTTCCCTGAGTGGCTTGAACTACGTGCAGCTGCTTTAGGCCAAATCATTCAACCACAAGTGAGACACGTTGTCAAATGCAAGAATTAGACTTTAAATGTTTATGTTTCATCCGCCCCATCTGATTTGTGGAATAAAATAAGCTTGGAAATTTACGAGCTCAAGACATGGACTCATATTCTACTCTAATTCACAATGTAGCTACCACGCTCTGATATTCTGCAGGGATGGAACTCATCACTGTGCTTCCTTCCTTTTTTCCACAGTGCCCTTGGCCACCAACAAATTGTCAAGCATTTCATCACATGCATTGTTTAAAAGCATAAAACAAATACCACTTGAAATGGTACCACAATGGTTTTCTTGGTGTAGCATAGTGGGTGATCCTACTGCCCTCCATGCTGCAGGTTTTGTTTCAGTGCCATTGTACAATGAGCTGCACTGAATAATTACAGTCCCTGGGCTAGACTCCGAATGCTACACTAATCTTATGGTGTGCTCTTGGTATACAAAGGTTGGTGCCAACCAAAAGTTCTCTATGGATGGGCAACCAGTAAACTAGTCCAGTTTATAAAAAAATGAATGCTGGCTTTTGACAGAAAGGTATCAGAACACAAGAGCATTGCTGCTAGCTGTGTCTTGCGCAGCTGCAGACGATTCATGAAGCCCATGTTAATGGAACATGGTCGTCTTGTCTGATGAACCACATTTTCTTCTCCATAGCATGAGCCGCCGGTTGCATTTATAGGAATATAGGATACAATGCTCTGTGCAATATTCTGCTGGGAAACCTTGAGTTCTGGCATTTATATGGATGATATTTTGACATTGTGGCAGACCTAGAACACCCCTTCATTGCAACAGTATTCCTTCATGTCAGTGGTCTCTTTCAGTAGGATATTGCGAAAGCCCTGCCATAGTGCAAAAACTTTTTAGGAATGGTATAAGGAATATGGTTGATTTAGCCTCCAAATTCCCCAAATCTCAATCCAATCAAGCATCTGTAGGAGGTGATGGGCAAACTAGTCCAATCTGTGGAGGTCCACATTTCAGCTGAAAGGTCTTGAATGGATCGTTGCTCAAGTCATGGTGCCAGATTCCATAGTATCTATGCCTTGATAGGTCAGATCCTGAGTGGGTCTAAAGTTAGAACTGACCGGTGTATATAAAACTTCTGCCTTTACTACAGAACCCATCATATACCCCCATAATTTAGGAGCGTACAATCAATAGTTTGTGCTGCTAAAAATCTAAACAGTGGTTATGCCTTTAATTAAATGCAGAGATAATCAAAGGTAGAGGTGTTTTACATATACATCCATCCTTTGTCCAAACGACGTATCCCTAACCAGGGTTGTGGGGGGTGCCATAGCCCAGTGGTTCCCAACCTTTTTTTGCCTGAGGCCCCCTTTTCCCCAGAAAATATTGTAAGGCCCCCTCCACATTTAATATTATCACTCATACAAGTTTGCAGTAAGGATGACAAAAAATGTTGTTTTCAAAAAACTGTATGTTTCTTACTATATCTAGGTATGTTTATGCACAAAAAATACCCTAATGTAAAATATAAAAGCAAAACATGAGTAGCATTTGGCGCTTAAACTGGAATAAAACCATAGTTCAGGTAACTGTCTTGATATTTTCTGTATATTGTGTTTCTAGTATTGCTAGTGCTGCGACCCGAAATGTTTGGAACTTCCTCACCTGGATCATTACTATTAGCTGCTGAAGGCGAATCAGTGAGACTCTGTCTTTTTTGTGGAGGATGAATTACAAATTTGTCAATTTTTTGGTCAGACAGGAGCTAAAATTAATTAAGGCAATATGATTGTTCTCCTGATTGCCCACTACTAAAAAATTGTTAAAATATGACGAGACCCCCCACAGAGCTCGCTGAGGCACCCTTGTGGGCCGGGACCCCCCTGTTGGGAACCGCTGCCATAGCCTATCCTAGCGTCCTTTTGTCATAGGACAAAAGTCGTAGACACATCCTGGACCGGTCATTCCATCACAGGGGAGACAGACAAACACACTTGCACATATTTACCCCTGGGGCAATTTTACCATCTTCGCTTTTCAAAATGCGGATACTTGTGCAAGGAAACTGGAGTACTGTGATCAGTGATTACCCACAACTCTTAGATTTCGCAGAGTTGGAATCATTCTGCTGCGTAGATTGAGCAGTTGTATAACATCTTCTGAATCACTCTGGACATCCAGTCTAGTCAAACATTTCTTGTTCTTTTGGCTTCCAGACGCATGTTCCACTACCAAAATCTTTCCCAAATGTTCTGCAGTGTGTATCACTACCAAGGTCAGTAGAGATTTTCTATCTTTGGCCTCTATCATCTGTTCTTTCGGTAAGCGTCTATGTTCTCTCTGCTCCAGGAAACTCCTTTAGTCTATGAATCTACTAATCCTATATAATTATTACGTGCATTTAACATCTACAGAATGCATTTCCACACTTTGAACAAGCATTGATCTCTGATCCAGGCGGCGGGTGAGTGGTAAGCATGTCAAGCACTGAGCAAGTAATGAGAAACCACTTTGTAGTAATTATGGGAATGAAGCTGCGACCAAAGACAAAAGACCTTCTCTGTTCACTGAATCTTTTTATATCACTTACATTTGAAATTGTACTCTCCTCTTTTGCTTAATAAAGTAGAACTAAGTGGACAGTGAGCAAATGCTGTACCAGATGTGAAAGACATAATGGTCCATCAAACAGCAGCTATGCAGATGTAACAACATCTGTAATTTATGACCCAGTAATTGTGATATGAGCATCGAGAGGGTCTAGACTTGTTAAATTGCCCAACTGTATTTTAGGGGAATTTAGAAGCAAGCTACAAACAAAACATTTTCCATAAATTTATTTAGATGCAAATGTATGTAAATTGGAGCTATTGTTAAAATCCACTTTGTCTTAAAGAGACATTGAAGGCAGGAAGGTAATGTCTATACATAAAGCTTGGACATCAAGCAAGTCCATGTAAGGGCTCATTTTAAAATTGTGATGCTGTATAGAGCTTATTTCAAAGTATAATGGGAGGAAATAAGGCTATATATCTTCCAGAGCAAGCAAGAAGGTATATATGGGCCATATAGGTTTAAATAGTAGATGGAAAAAGAATTTGTTTTAAACGATTATTAAATAAAAAGGCCATGTCTATTCATGAGCAAGCTAAGTAATCAAAAAGCTAGACTCAGGAGTTATATAAGTCTAGACGTTAAATACTGTCTGGAGAAAAAAAAGGGGAACCACTGCATATATATGGTTTACATTGCCGCTTGTCTTGAAACTGAAATGATGTTTTACATAATGTGTTTACGTTCTCAGACTCTTTGCTCTGGTTTTTGTGTGGGTAAGCACAGTAGGTCCCAGGGACCTTTTCCTTCCAATAAATATGCTTTGCATTACAGTGCTGGCTGCCTCCCACCTTCTCCCCCCTCTCCCCCCATGTCTGACTCCCGACTGAAATATATATCCCATTTGGCAGTCCAGAAACAGTGAGAGCAAAACGTGTGTCCTGCCTTGCTCTCCCCCCTCAGCAACAAAAGGGGAGAAAAGTGCCCAGTGCTCGTAAAGAAAGCTAGACTCATGTGTACTTAACTGCTGGGCGGTGTGTATGGGCCAGATTTCTTTCCTAGCCCAGAGCCCTTTACTCATCACTGAGTAGCTTACTTATGCAAGGGTCTTTTTAAGGATAAAAAAAACGAATTGTCCAAATTTAACATATTTACCATAATTGAGAAACTGACAAACATTGTTTGTCAGAAAACGACCGAAATGAAATCCGTCACATGAACTTATACTGATAACAATGCAGAAGCCTCCAACACCTACAGCCATTTTATGATCAGAGGCAATCAATGTCACTCAGTAAAACAACATTACGCAACAGATCAGGACCAGCTGTCTCTTTGAGTGGGAAAAGAGTTGGGGGTGGGGGGGTGGGGGGGGGCAACATGAAGATTCAGTGTGTGAAATCATTCTGCATCGGTTCACAGCCTTTTTACATCTGCTATACTGGCAAATGAATTGGTTTTGGACAGATTCAGGGAACAGTTAGTAGGACCCTTAAATCCTTTACGTTCTAATTACACAGTTCAGAGTCCATGGGGATAGGTTATTCAGGCCTGTGCAGCTGTGTCAGCTCATGTGACATTTCATAAAAAAGAAGGATTGTATCACATATCCCAGACACCATCTCACACTCCCTGATCATTTTTTTGTTGAGCAAGCAGGAGCGCAACATGAACATGTGCTTCTCCACACAGCTGGGTGCCACGCCCTCTTTTAATAACATTCATATGGAAGCTGCGTGAGCTCCCAGTGTCCTCCTCCCACCCCCACAAGAAAGTCCCTAGGTGCCTTTGGTTTTCAACCTCTGTTTTGTTCTCCAATAATATTTCGAATTCTTTGCCTAAATCTAATTTCTTACCTTAAACAGGTACAATCACACCTAACTATAACTGTCACTGAACACATAGTATAGTATAATCTGACCTATGAGCCTATCCGCTAGCCAGAATCTATCAGCTTCAGTCAAATTTGTCCCAAATGACCTCATTTATGACAAGGGCTCTGTTTTTCCCTTTTTGGCATGGAGTCTTTTATTGAAGTCCCAGCCAGGTAAGACCACTCCCTCTCCCCTTAGAGGCAGCAAAGGCGCCATCTGTGCTCTCTGTAGTCTTCCCTCGAGCTTTGACAGCGCGTATAGATAAACATGCATCACAGCGTTCACATGCACTGAGCAATGCCAAATATAGGAATGACCTACATTTATACTATTCCTTACATAAGGTGGGAATAATTATATTACATACGTGTCAGATGTTAGAATACTGCACGAAGAGACAAACTTTCATGACTGCAAGATAACTGTAGATCACATGGCTTAAATACATTAGCTAAAATGTGTGTGAAATAATATGGCGACAGTATAAAACTGTGTTGAAATAACCTTCTCTGGCCTTAGCAAAAGGTCTTACAGGAGGGTGTGTCCATCCAATTGAATAATGTTTCACTTTGCAGGGTTTCTGAGATCACGCATGCTGCACTCACCCGCACAAAGCGCTTTGACATTATGTCCTTATTTATTGTAATTGTGCTTATTTGGCTGTTCCTGGGAAACACAAGCACACATGTGTACAATCCTACTCTGAAAGAGCTATGGTAGTGTAATGGGTGCATGATGCTTTGCCTACCTCATGAATCAGACCTGCCTTGAACAGCCCCTAAAAGAAATAAAGCACACAATAGCCCTACCCCCATCTCCTCCCAGCGCCACAACCCAGACCCAACCCAGGCCCCTGCAGCCTGCCAGCTTAACAGACCATTAGTTCAGATGGAAAGGGAGAGGCATTTGGCCATTCAGCAAGGGGCAGCAAAGGGCTCCATATGCCGGAGCTGTTAATCTTGCTCTCGGAGTCTGTCACACTCATACAGAGTCTGTCACACTCATACAAAGTGGTTGCCGGTGGAGCGAAAGGATCTGGCAAGGCCCGTGCTCCAAGCCCGTATGGCAGATATACAGGGCTGCTGTAAGATTCCCCAGTAAGCTAAGCGTTTATACAGAAGGAGAGTATTATGTCTACAACAGAGACACTTTACGCACAGTTGAAAGGATGCCTTACCTCCACACCTGGCTGCTAAATATGACAGGAAACTGTTTAAATTACAACATGTCTCACACTGGCTTTACGACTGACCGGGAATGTTATATTACTCTGACATTTAATATGTGGAACAGAGTCACCATGAGTTTCTAGCCAGCATTTAGAGGCAAATAGGGCTATATTATACATGTCAGCACAACAAATGTAATATTGGACCTTTTTTAAATATTTAAGCATAAATATGTGTTGTACATTAACACATTTTGGCATTTTTTCCCCCATTTTCCGATGGATGAATCTTCACACATGTGGATGGAGACTGTTACGTTTTACAAGCTTGTGTTTTTGAATTATTATTCTTATTAATGCTCCATTCTTTTAAACGAGGAGCCTCCTGTAACATTTCTAGCCTCAAGAGTCCACTAAATTCTCTCTCTGTGGAGAGTCCCACTTTGTGCCACAAGCAATTTTCCACTGTTTAAGTGCACCAAAGTACACAGTGCAGCCATGCACACTCTCACAGCCTCTCACACACGCGTACACACACTTATTCATTCATTGAAAAATAAAACAAGAAGAAGAAAGAAGATTTGCCTTACCTGCTGTGTATGCATTGTTGACAAGCGTCAGACAGAACAACGCCAGGCAAAAGAGGCTGATCATCTTCTTGTTTTTATTTCTTCTTTGTTAAAGGCCCTTTTCACTAGAAAAGCAAAAAAGGGGAGGAAAAAACCGAAAAGACTGGCTTAAAGAGACTTCAAGACTAAAACTAGGTGATGCACTCAAAATCTTTCTGCTTTTCCCCTTTTGTAGTGTGGAGGTGCAGGCAGCAGACGGTGGAGGTGCCACTCAAAAGTTTGGGCTCCTTAGAGGTCCCCACAAGAGCCTTTTATTGAAGCCCCGGCCAGTTAAGACCACTCCCCCTCCCCTTAGAGAGAGCGAAGGCGCCCATCACCCTATACTTTTTGCACTGAGGGCTCCTACTGCACTCTAATTTACACACAATTCTTGCCTTCCTTCTTTGCTCTCTGTGGTTATCCCTGGAGGTTTTATAGGGTGCGTAGGTACATATATACAACAGTGTTCTCCTGACACCATGCTGTACCAAGACTTAAAGACTTTCACATTCACATGGGAATAATCTAGATTTTGTGTGTTTCAAATTCTGGCATTCCGTATCAATTGGAAATACAATGGAAACATTGGCAAATTATCTGAAACTTGGGGTAAAATCATTTGGGAGGATACTGTGACTAAAATGGTTAAAAAGTACGGAGGAGATTAATATTGGAACATGCTGACATAGCCATTCATTTAATATTTCCACGGGCTTGGCAAAGGCTAAGATCTTACAACACACTGTGAGCATCCAGTGGGGCACACAGAAGATTATACGTGTTACCTGCGCGAAGTAATTCAAGTACACCCATAGTTGTGTAATGTAATGGAACCCAGATTCATGTGCGATTTTTTTTTTTTTTGTATGCGATAATCGATTCATCCGCTACATCCAAATGAACAATGTTACTATGAGGCAACGCCTGCTGGGCCACTGCTGTGCACAGCTTCGGATTTATGGTCATTCTGTAACACCCCCCCCTCCTCTTCATTTTCTTGCCTTCTCACTTAGCACAGCCTTGACTCATCTCTTTTATCATCATTTCCAGTCAACGAAAAACAAATCCTGATAGGGGAAGAGCATAGAGGAGATAGCGTCCACTTGACCACAAGCCAATCCAGGTCCTTAAATAGGACCAGGGCATTTCTCTTGTTCAGATAACGAGGACATGCAGAGCCGCTGGTGCCTGGAAGTGTGTGGTCCCTTGGGGATGTTTTTTCAGCCATCTGCATGGACAGTGACTGGCAGGAGCACAGGGAAGCATGCCTGGGCTCCCCAGATGGTCTGCTAAGCCCCTAGTACAATTAGTCCAGCTGTGGATGTTTGCAGGTTTTAAGACGTAACAACCAGACCCATAGGTTTCCTGTGTGTACACTAAGTCATAGCCCCCACACCCAAATATAAGTGCCTCAAAGAAGGACCGTAGTGGTTACATAATCTTTCCCTGCAGTGGTGGCACTGACTCACTTAATATAAAGACCCGTGATGAGGGGCCGATGATTTGGAGCAGGAGTGGAAACCTCACTTAAGAAGGCATGACTCACTCCCTTACTCTGAGATTTAACTGCGTTCCTGTTACGTC
>JBBMFX010000037.1:8260716-8276341 GCA_037832545.1 Rhabdalestes septentrionalis | reverse complement strand
AGGGGTAGAGAGAGAGAGAGAGAGAGAGAGAGAGAGAGAGAGAGAGAGAGAGAGAGAGAGAGAGAGAGAGAGAGAGAAGGACTAGCATTGAACTTCCACATGTAAGGTTAACACAGAACATATCTGCTCATTACAACCAGGGATGACTGAGGAGAGCATATAAGGCAGAGTGGTTTGAGATTAAAGATGATCTTTCTTCATTTTATTACAGATATGAAAATGGGCTAATGGATGAGTAAGTTCATTTTCTTTGTTCCCCAGCTGAATGACAAAATACAAGATGGACACATCAAAGGAATACCAACTTACATTTAGCTAACATGTCTATTCAGGGAAGCCCACTGACTAATAGAGGCCAGGGAAGCACCTATTTCTTTCAAAAAGTTGCTTTCGGACTGGATAAAGGCTTTCTTTTATATGTCGGATTGGCCATGACATGAAGGACAAAGTCTGTTTGATGTGTCATCTAATGCTACGATTTCATCTGTCTTCTCCTTTTGTGCTGTAACAGCTTGCTTGGCCGATTTTAGGCACCTTAACTGCTAAGGTCTTGCTTGCCATGGTTCGGAGTTTTAGAAAAGGCTAGACCCGTTTTTCCAAGCCGTTTCAGCACCTCTGTGGATGTGATTGGATGAGGTTAGTCTTCCCAGTTCAATGAACAAGGGGTTTAAATTGATTTCGGCACTCATTTTATGAATAATTGTAACACCATTGCAAAGAGTGAAGTCAATTATATATACATATGAATCTAGGTGGAACAGAAACTGGAATGCTGGCCTTCATTAAGATGCAGGTCATTTGTTCGCAGAGACACTGGTTTTGGACAAGAATATCTGGATCGTGGAGTAAACATTGAATAGAATGTGACCTAAAAACATGCAGTAAATAGTGTGGTGGCCTGTTGGTCCTGTGAAATCTGAATACAATATTTCCCAGTTAGAGCTGGAACACTTTATAGAGACTTATTTGAGTGTATAGCAAATCATGGTTCATACATTACTGGTAATTGTGATGACAGTTTGCATGTGTCATTCTCTGTTTTGACAGCAAACGCTGCAGGTCCTCCCATGCCATTTACCAGCGATGGGTGTGTATGCTGCTGTTGATTGTGCCAGACGATCGTATCTTTCCTAAGAAAGTCCATAAAATGAAGCAGATCTCTGCAAAGTAGCAGGTGGCCAGAGATAAGCCTGAGCATCATCTGACCGAGAGCTAAGATCAACCCAGTGTCCTTGGAACTTAGAGTGACCTCGCAAGCCTCTTGCCTGAATGTGTTACTGTACACTTACTTCCTTACACACTTGCTCGAATCTGGTGTGAGTGTCCAGTGAAGACTCACCCTTTATTTTGCTAATGGGACTATTGGAGGGCTGTGATTTTCTACTGAAGGTTTGGTCAGATGGAAATATCTTGGAAAAATTTGGTTGCAGATCAGGGCAGGAATAGAACCTAGTATGCTTGAACTACTGCTTGACCTTATGCTGAAGTTTGCAAAAGCAAGGATGCTGTAGAAATTAAGAAAATAAAATGTGTAGAGAATGATGAACAGATAATGGGTGACTCTAAAAAGAAGTAAGTAACATATAAAAACAAAATGGTGTCCAGGATTCTCCATATTTAGAAAGAGTTCCTCTATTTTCTAGTTTAAAACTGATTTAACATCTGACAACTATAGGAGAAGCTGTATTCATATAGCACCTTTCATACATGAGATGCAACTCAAAGTGTTTTACAACAAATGACAGAAAAATTTAATGATAATGAAATAAACAAGAAACTTAATTATAAATATAATAGTACTCCAGTCCGTTTTTGGTTTTGTATACCCAGAATGTAATCCATAATAACGATATTCTGTGTGTGTGTTTGTGTGTGTGTGTACTGTATATATGAGTGTGTAAATGTATTTCAGTAAATATAAACACTCATTGCTTTTGGAATCATCCAAATTTTTCAGACTGACTATGTAATCACCTCTTTATAATACTTAAATTCAACAAAAAAATTAAAATAAATAATCAATTTATTAGGAATATTCTTGATAAATTCATTAGCTCAGTAGCTGATTAGTTTAACTTAATGTACTTTTATTGTACAAGGACCCGCTTTTTGGAAGAAACTCCAGCCCTACAGACTCCCTCCCCCCTTCCTGTCAAATACATGTGCAGAGACCCCACGACGTAAATGTGCTGCAGCCTGTCTGTCTTATCAGTTTCACCACCATCAGAATTTGAAATAAATAATACATTTGATAAGAAGGTAAACTGTATTTGAATCTTGTTTTCGAATCTGTGGTGTATTGTAGTTCTCTGGATCACATTTACTCAGAGACGAAACGTGGCGTCCTGGATGAAAACACAAATGGGATGTTTATGGAGAATAAGAACAAAGGATGTTTTAGGGAACTGAAATGACTCGCGATGGCTGGAGAGAGTGAGATGCGCAGATTGTTGTGATATGTGCATCAGCTCTGTTAAAGCGTTACGAAGTCATGAAGGCTAGACAGGACCATGCCATATTCAGTCTGGCAGCCAGTGTGTTTTAGTTTCTAAGTGTTAATGACAGGCAGCATTTAGAATTTGTATTGGTTCTTTTTGATCTGACTGTGATGTTAAAAGGGTTCGATGGTCTGTTTTTGGGAATATTATGTGCTTTTGCAAGAAAAGCCATGGCAAATCCCCAACAACTTCAGTTAGAATGGCAATAAAAAGAACTCAGATGCACTATGTGGGTTGCCGCCCACGTAGAGACAAATACATTCTCATCACACACACAAACACACACACACACACACGCATATACGCATGCACACAGTCTGTAGCTTCTTCCCTTTGTGCAAGCATACAAATCTTTATATTAGGCTGTTTTTAAAACCATATGTATAGGCACTTTCCACCATTAGAGAGGGATTTCTTTATTATACAATTAAACGGCAGTTCAATTATCACATTGACAAAACAGTGAAAAAAGACAGTGACACTTCTGGTAAATGTATACAAAACCAGAAAAAAATGTCCAAGCGTATGATTTCGCTGTTGCCTGGTATTTTTTATTTTTTACACTTGTTAAAAAAAAAAAACAATAAAAAAACAACATTTGCATTTTCTGCCATACTAAGATGTAGTACCTAATGATATGGAACAAGAACTTTCAGGGAAGAAGTCATTAACTGTACTTTTTTGGGTATAAATGCTGTCACTGGGGTGGAACACTCAAGGGAATGTCTTCAACGCATTAAGTTTGGGAACATATTGTGCCTACTTTTCCATGCTTTCTTTTCTTTTTTTGACCATCTCAAATTCTACCTGACCCCAAGGGGATGTAGTAGAGTTTGAAATCTGCGTATAATATTTTTTTCTGACAGTGTGCATACACAAACGTTTGGAGATGCCACCACGTATTTTTCCATGTTGTAGAATGACAGTAAAGATACCATAACAGTGAAGAACTATGGAACAGTGCATTTATTATGTACAGACCAAAAATGAGATGTTCTATGTTCAGTTCCTCCAAGTACGCCTGTTTTTCAGGGTTTGGGCGAGGCCCCTTACTTCCAGTGAAGGAGAATCTTAATGCTTCAGCAGACCTTTTGGACAACGCCATGCTTCCAACTTTGTGGACACAGTTTGGGGAAGAACCTTTTCTGTTCCAGCATGACCGTGTCCCAGTGCACAAAGCAAGGTCCACTAAGACATGACTGGATGAGTTCGGTGTGTAAGAAGTTGACTAGTCCACACAGACTCCTAACCGCAACCCTGTCCAAAATCTTTGTGATGAACTGGAAAGGAGATTGTGATCCAGATCCTCAAAAAATGCTCTACAGAATGAATGGACACTCATCCCACAGAAACTCCAAAATCTTGTGAAAAGCCTTCCAAGAAGAGTGGAAGCTGTTATAGCTACAAAGGGGGACCAGCCCCATATTCAAGTTTATGGATTTGAATGCAATATCATTAAAGTCCCTGTTGGTGTAATACTTTTGTCCGTACGCCCCTTTTATCTCATTTCTGCTTTACATACCCATGGCATTTTCTCAAACAGCTTCATGAGGGGTCACTCGTCCTTTTAAAGAATGCAGTACGTCAAGAATGCTTTAAATTTTACATCCAAACCAAGATCAGGAACCTGTATTTTCAGGAGTATTTTCTCAATAGGGTAGTAATTCATTTTTGTATATACTGATTTGCTTACTGTCTCCTTTTATTAAATCTAGAATTCGGTTGTCCATAGAGAAAAAACTTTACCATTTATACTCATTTTAAAAGCAAAATTCAACCCTTCAAACAAGATCAAATTGTTTCGAACAGTTTGTACATTAGGTTTGTCCAAACTTTTGAGCTGTACTGTATTTATAGGCTGTTCAGATCAGTCAAATCATAAATACTGTGATGCCAGGGTACATCATCGTTACATCTGACGTTAATTTGTATGGACAAATCTAGTGCTGGTTTTGCTTAAATAGCAGGTTATTACACTGCCAGAATCAAAACCACTCGTCATGTCGTTTCTTTGTTTTTTCCATTTAAATCCTTGCACTTATTTAATACATTACATGATAGGATAGGTATTCAGGGTTAGCTTGCAGGCCACATTGTTCCTGATTACTGTTAGGTATGGTTTGCATATGGCCAGAGAAATAGGTCATTCAACCTAATCCACCCACTCAGTGTTCACATATGGCGTCTCAACATAAATGAGCAATATTTGTTTTGAAAGCATGCAGAAGTTTGCCTTGAGTTAATGAGGTGCGAATGAACATGAATGTTGTTTATTCCATTTTCCAGCACTTTGCTTCTGTAGCAGGTAGACCACTCAGTGTCGCACAGAAAACCGTCCGGTTTATCTCACCCTGTTTAAGAAACGTATCTATCGGTTCTTGGATGCTTGCTTAGGTAGCACTTCACTGCAAGCTAGTATTTGAAAGTTCATAGGTCAACTGACTTTTGTCCGTACGCCCCTTTTAACTTATATAAACTTTTTAATAATCATGTATTCCAAACATTGTCAGTTGTCCTAACATTTTCTGATGCAAATTGACAATTCCTTTTTTCCTGACAATGTCCAGATACAAAAGTTTGGCAATGCCATTACATAAAAGCGTTTTTTCATGTCGTGGAATGATGATGAATATGTCACAACTGTAAAACAGGGCACTCATTATGAAGGGACCGAAGTGCACTCTTCTATGTTCACTTTTGTATGGACAAAAGTATTGGGATACTCCTGTTTTTCAATGTTTGAGACAGCTCCCTTACTACTACAATTTTCTGAGGTAAACTTGACACTTTTTTGGGAATAATTATTTTTACCTGTTGACATAGGTTTATGTCAGTGGTCGTGAAAGGTTTCTAAAGGTGTCATGAAGCGCTAAACCTCTAATGGGTCAAGCATTCAGATGTTCTTCTTCCAGGCAAGATTACATTTTGAAAATCTTAATTCTCAGATCGACTTCTTGATCACCTGTTTATAATCTTTTAAATGAACAAAAAAAAAAAAAAATAATTAATTTATTATAAATATGCTAGGGAATGTTAGTCACATTAGATAAAATCATCTGCTAAATGCTGTTAATATAAATGTCCTGTGTAAAGTCCTTAAGAGTCTTAAACTTTTTTGGAAGTCTTACAGTGGAACAGCTAGTTAAGCTGTTCCACTATTTTATGTTTACACAGATATGTTAAACACATAGCACTGCATAATTGCGACTATGGGGGGGAAAAAAACCCCAAAACAGTAGTTTTAAAAATAAACAGCATCTTTTTTAACAAAAATGTTTAAAACCCAAACACAGTGGTTATTTTTAAAAATACATGTGTTCTCCCGATGCCTATAAATTCTAAATAGCAAGTGATAATTTGTGAAAATTCTTCTGTAATGAACAAATGCCTTGTGTACCCTTGTATTTATTATAGTCAAGCTCTTAACAGATTGGTAAAACATGTGAAGAACTCTGACTTGTTTTACAGGTTATTTAAAATGTAAATATTTGGATTTATAATGTTCTTAAACTAAATCTGATTTTCTGCCCACAGAGAGACAAGGAAAATAAATCAGTAAATACAATATAAATAATCTCATGAGGCATTTAGCTTTTGTTAGGAAACCATTAGGGACTAAAGAAGGGATAGATAGATGCTAATTGCATTTATTAACATTGGCATTTAAAATGTCATTTGAAACATGGGGAGCCTGGGAATTGAACGGGACATTATTGTGGTAGAAAAATGAAAATCACATGACCATAAACCTTGGGAGTTCTTGCAATAATCAAGAAGATGTATTGATGTAAAAGTTAACAGTTCCCTTATTGAGCACAGATGTTGACATTCAACAGATTTACTCAGGGAGTCAGGGAGTGAGCATTTCAAACTTTCATCTGTCTCACAGTTGGCAATAACAAATGAGCCTCACATGCTTGTTTTTAGTTTGGGCTGAAAGAGTAAATATTGTTCTCTTTATTTATTTATTTTTTGACAATGAATTTTTTTTTGGTGAGTGTGTGACATTGATCATAATACACACAGATAGCACATGTTACCAATTTCTAGAGGGTTTCTTTGTTGTTGCAAGATTGTACATTAGAAGTGATGAGAAGTGCATTAGAAGTGATGTAACATTCAGCTTCTAATGACTTTTTCCAAAACCCTTTCATTGATATTTACAAAGGGACACAGAAATGTGTGGTAATGAACCATCATTTTTGTGGCAATAAAAATAGATGTAATGTAGCAGCAAAGTATGAATAGACAACTGAAGCCCAATATGTTGCTGTTGAAGCAATGATTGTAGCCCCTCAATCAAATTCAGCTTTATGAGCCATGAAAATTCCAAACAATTTGAATTTTCATTTTATTTAGGAGTAGAGGAAAGAGCTGAGTGGAGGACAAATTAGTTTTAGTTTTTTATTCAGGTAGCTAACTCATTATTCAGTTCCTCTTATAGTCCCTGAATAAACACATTGGAGAGGGCCTCTAGATTCCATCCACTATCTGTAACAAGGGTTTGAAAGTCTATGGCCAGGCCTGAACTTTGGAGCACCACCCTATAATGATATAAGTGGCTGCATCAGCTTAATCTACTTCCAGAACCCACCACAACAAACAGGTTTCAGGTTCTGAGTTCCAGTTTTAGCATTGCCTTCACCAGAGACTACAAAAATATACATGTACAGTCAAATATATATATACATCATACATTCTTAACTAAATCGTTTTTCCCTCATCAATCGATAATAAAAAGTACTTCCGATGTTCTCCCCCCAAATGTCTTACTCTTGTTAAGTCATTAATTTATTAAATTAAAAACTTATTGCTTTTTCTGAGATTCTATCATTGATATAACTGTATTGTATAATGATATCATTTATACAAATAGTAAGTGATGAATGGAAGTTAGTTCCATAATAATAATTATAATAAATGCACTTATCACTAAGGCACACGCTTTTTGGTGTAGCTTTCTGCTTCAAAAATGGGACTGAAAGTGGCCCCTTTATTATAATTCAATATAATGAACAACTAGTATGTGATGCCACTCCATTAGTGAGGGGACATGTTTTTTCTTTCTTGCAGTTCAATGTCAATTCAATGTCATATCTTATTTGTTGGCTATTTACAGGTAAACACACCTCAGCATGGCAACTAGTCTTTTGATCTTTGTGGAATTTGAATTTATATATTTTTTTTACTTTTTCTTCATGAAGATGCTATCAAATATTCTGAAAGCTGTATGGCAGCATGCACGGATTGAGACACATTGTATGGCCAATTGGTTAGGGGGATACCCCTGTGATCGGAAGGCTGTGGGTTCAAATCCCAGCACTGCTGGTGGCACCACTGAGGTAATCTTGAAGACGGTATCATTCCCACACACTGCTCCCCGGTAGCTGTGTTCATGTCTGGACACTACTTCACTTGTGTGAATGCCTTCAAGCTGTGTACTGTGGTGTTTTTCACGTATGACAAATGGAAATTCACTTATATTGTATGTAATGTATTTATTCAAATAAAACCTTTACAAATTCTTCAAATGTTTCTTCACCCTCAAACCTCTCTCATAGAAATAGCAATTATGGCACCTATTTGTTTTGCAGTTTGATGCATCTGCTGTACAGTGAAGTGTTCAGTTTTATTCAAAAACTTCAGAGCCATGGTTGGTCAGTATAGTAGAAAGCTTAGAAATGAGTGGGTGTCATTAAAAAAAAAATTATTATTCATTGAATCCACAACCAGTAGTGATCACAAAAACACATTGTAATAATGCAGTCAAGACCACTCAAAGGTTGTTGTTGGTTTTTTTTTTATAATAAAACAATCTACCTATTTTATGTACATTTCTGTTGCTTTGCTTCTCTCTTACTTGTTTTTTTATGCTGTATGTCTGTATGTCTTGTAAAGCTCCTTGAGTCTATAAAAGACGTAATAAATAACTGAACTTACGATGCTTAAGAAAGTAATGTAAGCCTTCTCTATTAATGAATCTGGATTTATAGACCACAGGTAATTTTTAACACTGTCAAGATTATTTAAAAACATTTTGAATCTCCTCCATTATCTATAACTTCAAGAAGAGCATTTAAATGTTCACATAATGCATGTTCAAGGAAATTGGTGTAGATTGTTTGAATTATGTGAATATGATCTCAACCCCTTTCCTCATGCATTCCTGATCTGCACATTTCCGTGTTTTTCTGTTTTAGTTGTTGCATTGTATCTTCCAGGGTTTTTTGCCTGGGGCTAGATAGTGAGTACAGTTGAGGTTGAGTGGTCCTTGGGCAGTGGAAGTGGCAAGGCCTTATCCTTGCTGGAGACCTTCTCTAGGCCCTCTGTAGACCAGTGAGCTTTGGTTCCTTGCTTTCAACTTTGGTTCACATCATCCTGCTGTGCAGGTTTTCAGGTAGCTAACTCATTATTCAGTTCCTCTAATAGTCCCTGAAGAAACACCTTGGAGAGGGCCTCTACATTCCATCCACTTTCTGTAACAAGGGTTTGAAAGTCTGTGGCCACACTTCGGGCCCACTTATGAAGACTCGGTAACCTTGCCAGCATGTGGCTTACCAAAAACCTGTCTGAAATTGCTTGAAAAAACATGCTAGAAACAAAAAATAGGAAGAGAATAGAGGAATAACACAGAAAGAACAGAAACAGAAAAATAAATGGTAGAAAGACGAATACAGATGAACTGGTAAAAAGGAAGAAAATGGAAAGTATTCACTAAAGTGAGAAAGAAGCTAACTAAGAGGCAGAAAGAGAGAAACTAGGCTATAATATGGGTATGAGGGTATGAGGAGATAGAAATGTGTCAGAAAACAGAGGAGTAGAGGACAGGAAGCTAGTGAGTGAGGGAGTGGAGCGGCAGTAAAGTGCAAAAGAGAGTAAGAAAGGTAAACCTAATGAAAAGGAGGCTATGAAACAATGAAGACTATTGAATGAAGTGAGGAGGATGAAGAGTGAGCAACAAGAATAATCACTTAGAGCAATGGCAGTTAAAGTGAAGAGATATTCCTAGAATGAGAATTTGGGAGATATCAGGGAGAAGTAAGTCTGGAAAATAACTGAAATGTAGAAAGGTGAGTTACACTGAGGTAGTTGGAACTCATGTCTGAGCACAGGTGAATCTCAAGACTGCTACTGGCAGCACTGGGGTAGTCTTGAAAAGGGTACTGTCCACACACACTGTTCCCCAGGCTCTGTGTTCTCTGCTTCATTTGGTTAATGGGTTAAATGGACAGAGAACATTACTCTGTTCTCACTGTGTGCTGTGGTGTGTTCATGTATGACAAATGGACAGTTTACACAACGCATTGACTAATTACCAATAAATGGGGTTTTACTGTTCTCATTCATGAATTGAGTATGAACAAGTACAACATTTTAACAAACACACTAACTTACAGTGGGGCGTGGGGGGTGGGGTGGGATGGGACTGGGGATTAGTGTGTGGGGACAGTAACTCAAGGGTACTAATGCGGTGCCACTAGCAGTCTTGGGGTTTAAACCCACAACATTTTGATTGTAGGGGCAACACCAGCTGCCGCACGGTAGAGCTCCAGGACCAGGGTTTGTTTAGACCACTGCTCCATACATATCTACTCCAAAGTTATTCAATATGCAATATTTCACATGAAACACTTTTTGACAAAATGAACAAAAGCTAAACATCATGATCTCACATTAGACACAGACTGCACTAACTGCTGTATTTGGCTCCCCTCCTCATTTGAGCTAATATTTCTGTAGAGCACCAAATTGCAGTTTAAGTTTGTGGATTCTGAAAATTATTTCTGTTTTTCATATGTATTTTCTATGATGATTGTCGGAATTTGCACTGGCTGAGTCCTTTAGACCAGTCTAAGGTAAGGCTTTTAGCAGGTTACTGTGAAATGATAAGAGTATTTACTTCAGATTTAAATATTTCCACAGGTTACAATGTGATGTCTTAAAACAGATTGTGCTCCAACCTGACAGTGAATGTATGTTTTCGAGGTTACCAAAATATATACAGTAAACGATCAACATTAATGGAGGTAATGTTCCAAGAGCACCCACGAATTGTGAAAAAAACAGGAATTTGTCATGTAGTAAACATTTTTTTTAAATGCCTTTTTTTTAATAGTGTAAACCCTAAATATGCCTCCAGTTATGCTCTCAAAACACTTTAGTTTTCTCTTTAAAATTCAACTTAACACATGAATATATGTAAAAGAAAATGTAAAGGTAAACCCATATACATACCGTATCTGCCAGAGAAGCATCACACGGCAGCAGCCAATCAGCTGCAAGGAGAAAATAACAGATTGACTACGTTCAAACCTGCTGCCTCGGAGTACTGCGGTGTTTCACCATCTCAAGACGTGCTTTCTTTGTGTTCTCTCAACAGTATTTAACTTAAATGTCATTTACAGTAATAAAAAAACAGGGTTTAAAATGGGTAAATTATATTTTTCATAATAATTTAGCATTAAAATGCATAAAAATATGATATATTACCTCGAATAAAGCTGGTTAATGACCAGCATGAGTCTTGCCCCACTCTCATATTAAGGGCAGAGGCCTTAAAACAGACTTGGCAAAAAGAGAGCTTAATAAATAATGAGGAAAAGTAATAATTATAAAATATAAAGGAGGACCAAGAGTACCAGGGCACGCGAGAAGGCAGGGGAAGCCAGGGAAAACAATGAAGGGAGCAAAACAATGAGAAGACAATAATGGGACAAAGGTGACAGAAGATGAAAGCTCTCTCTCTGCTTATCTGGGAAAGGTTTTATCCTTGTTCCTTTTTTTTTTTTCAATTAAATATACCGCCGTCACCTCATCTCTCGAGAATGACACTTCAGCCCTGCGCGTCTCCATCTGATTGCAATTTCAGTAATGTCATTTTCATGCAAATGATTTTTTTTCTTTCCTTTTTTTTTGTATCTGAACCAAGCCTGAAAGTCCCCGGCGGGTTTCTTCCCATTGGTTTCATGCTGAGAATCACCTGATACAGCTCGGCTATGTAGGACAGCTTCTCTCTCTCTCTCTCTCTCTCTCTCTCTTTCTCTCTCTCTCTCTCTCTCTCTCTGCCTAAAAGTGGAGCGGATGAGTTCCGTGCCTTGAAAAAGCCTGAGCCTTTTCTGATAAGGATGGAAATGTGAGGGCTGCTGGTTTCGCCTGCTTATCGGGCCGAGAGATGTAAACAAGTTGGCGTGGCAGTAATGGAAAAAAGGTCCCTGCAAGAACAGACTGTAAAATGTTGTAAACCGCTTGTTTTTGACCAGGTTTTGGCGGTGGCTGCAATACCGGCGCTCTAGGCCAAGGAGAATGAATTATGCAGGCATGGAATTTGCAACAATTTGTGGCTTTTTATGGCCCGTAAAGGGCCATATCTTTATTCAAACAGATCAATCAACATTGACAACTGGTTTCAATCAGTAAGAAAAAGAGCCAAACTGACTCACCGTGTGCACCAAATGAAAGGCAAAAATAGGGCGCAATTATTTGGTTGAGGAAAAATGAGCTGAAAAATAGAAAGGAAGTAAAAACTCATCATTAAGCCATGCTTATTTCAGCCGTGTTAAAGATGGTGGGGGTGGCCTGGTGGGAAGGATACTTCTCCCTGGACTAAGACGTCATGGGTTCGACTCCTGCCTTCAAGATCCCACTACTGGGTTCCTGACCAAGCCCTTAACCACAATTTGCTCCGGGGTGACTGTCCCCTGTAGTAAGGAAAACGAAGTGGCTTTGGATAAAAGCGTATGTTAAATGCTGTACAAGTAATGCAAATGTGGGCTTCATGAATACCAATTGGTCTTTCCATTAAGAACCTTCAAAACCTAAGCAAAAGCAAACACGTTTTACTGCAACATGCCAACGTTCTTTAATGAAAATGTGATTAGATAAGTCCAAAGTGTTTAAGACTGCCACTTTCTCTGCTCCCATTACTGTCATAGTAATATGTACCCACCACTACCAACAGCATTATCTAAATTATCTAAATCATTCTTTGATTGGGCCTTGCATTGTTGATATAGCATTTTTTTTATAACTCTTGCCTGTTGAAATGAACCTTTATAAAGATTCATGTACATTTGTGTCATTAATGGCTAATGTAGGTGTAATAAACATATTGTCCTTTGTTGTTTCAGAAGCTAGAATGCTCAACTGTTATTCAAAAATGATTTGCCATATCTATGATTGGCTTATTAGCCATTGGTTGTTCCTGGGGTTGTAGCCTCAGGGAGTTAGAAATGGGAAGACGTACCCTCCTTTAACAAAAAGCTTGCATGTCTACAAGGTGCAAATATCACGTCCTGTCGGTTTGCCTTCATGAATTGATGAACAGGAGGAAGAAACACAGCTTTTTTTTGCTATTTTATACATTCAAACACTGGATTTTGAAAGTTGTTTTTAAAATTTAAAGTAATACATGTTCATTTATGTCTCTTATGATTTTCAGTTGGCTGAATTTTAATTTTGAGTGTTGTCCCTACATCTTCCTTGGTTGTAGAATGGTTGTATTATTGCTAATATTTTTACAGTGTCTTGTGTGAAGGGGTGGGGTATATTAGACAGCAAATGAACAGACAGTTTCGGATGTCGATGTGACGGAAGCTGGAAAAATTGGGAAAAGTAAAGATCTGACTTTAATAAGGGTTAAATTGTGATGGCTATATTGTAGGTGGTTCCCAGTCTGCAGTGGTTTTGGTACCTACCGAAAGTGGTCCAAGAAAGAAGACGGGGTTAAGGGTGTTCAAGGCACATTGATGCTAATGGGGAGTGAAAGCTAGAAATACTGTAAAGGTTATTACTGGAAATGTCTGGGTGTGGAGATGGATAGATTGTTCAGAAACCCCTTGATGACCCCTGCCTACCGAAAGCACCTACATGTGAGCATCAGAACGGAGATCTGATGAATCATGAATCAGGCCTGGTCTGTTGAGTCATGTTTTCTTGTTTATCATGTGAACAGCTGTGTGCTTACTTAGTGAAGAGATGGCACTAAAATGCTCTATGGGAAGAAGGCAAGCCAGTGGAAGTAGTATGATCCTCTCGGAAATGTTCTTGTGTTCATGTGAATGGTACTTTGATATGTACCACGTACCTAAACACTGTTGCAGACCAAGTACACCCCTTCATGGCAGTGGTATTCTCTAGCAGCTTGAGGATCATAACAAAAGGAGCATTGACATGGCCTCCACCTCCTTGAAGCTTACAGGACTATCCGGAGGAGGATCAGAGGATTCCTCTTCTGAGTCTTGGTTCCTCTCGAGGTTTCATCCTCCAGCTCAGGGAGTTTTTCCTCGCCTCTGTCATCTCTGGATTGCTGGCTGAAGCTGCTTTTGTGACAGCTTTGGTTTTAAAAAGGGTCATAAAAGTAAAATTGAATTGAAGGATCTGTAGCTATCATAGGTCTTATGGAGTCCATGTCTCGAGAGGTCTGAGCTGTTTTGGTGGCATGAGGGAAACACAATATTAGGCAGGTCTTTTTATTGCTGGGACTGATGTGTGTATTCTAAAATAAAGTGGGTCCTTATAGTCCTAGATGAAAACGCTACAGCACATACTGTGAACAGTGTGAAATACTTTCTCTACATTTAACCCATTTACCAAGTGAAGAAGGGCTGGCACCAACGTGACACCTGGTGTGTGTGCGGATGGTTACTTGTTCAAGGGCCTGTGTTAGTTTGGGATTAAAACCCACAGCCTTCTGGGACAACTTTCAAGTACTAGGCCACCAGCTGCCCCACTAGCTACATGGTCTGTCCAGATTCGCCTATGTATGAACTCTACCATTTTCTTACCCTTGATCATGAGCATGAGCATCTGCATCCCAAACCGAAAGGGTTAAAACCGGATGCTAGTTCCAGGCCATAAAACTCGATATGCGCAGCAGAGAGTGCAATTAATAACACAGCAGTGGATTACCATTAAATTGCCTCTTCACAGCTGTCATAAAGGGACCAGCCAACATGTTCCTCCACCAAGATAAGTGCGTGCATGAGCTTGTATTATTGCACCTTTTACTAGTTAGAGATTTAGTACCTCCATCAATAAAGGTGGGTCAAACGGAGCTAGAGAGCTATTGGTTTTGGTAACGCCTTTCGGTGTTGGAACAAACCAAGGACTGGAGCAGAGCGAGGCATGGCTATTAAACAGATCAAACGACTGCGGAGCAGGAGAGTGAGGCAGCCAATAGCGTTCAGTTTGTCGGGATGAGTCAGACAAGTTTCTGGATTGTGAGTCTGGCAAATGTGGACCAGGTGAAAGGTGGGTAGGCTTGCATGGTGGGTGGTCTGACCCCTCACAGATGAACACAGATCAGGACAGCTGCTGGGCACAGATGCCACTTTTGGCACTCAGAAGGCTCTGCAAATGGGCCAGAGAGAAAGGGAGGTCTGCTTTGCCATGTGGGCCATGAAACCTGGGATGTGCCTGTGAGTCAGTCCAGAATATTTGTCCTATGATTCATTCCAATGGTCCCCACAATCATTTCTTATTACGATGGGCTCCACTTCAATCTCATCAAAGTGCTTTTTGTTATGAACTGATAATGAATCAACCCTCCTTAATGACTGTAATCATGCAAATTCTGAATGTTTTATATCTCTTTGCATTATCAATGGTAGTCAGTCACAAGTATAAAATGCTCGATAATGCGCATAAATCGCTTTTTAGTCTAACAACATTACATTTAGCATGGTTAATTTTACGTTAACATCAGGCTCCTTCCTGCACTGTAAACTTGGCTGTTTGTAATCTTCAAGTGCTTGCCAACACGTCAGGTTTTCATTTTAGGTTGTAATTTTATTTCTATTTGTTTTTACAACTTGAGTTGGTGGGAAAGGGTGTAGCGGCTTTATTTAAAGACACATTTCAGGTCAAGGAGGTATCACTTGGTGAGTTTAATGCCATTAAATGTCTCAGTCCTGTGATTGAAAGAAAGTATTTTACTACACTGTTTCATCTACACTGTTATCTGCACCCCCCTCTCCAAATAATGCCCTGAATTCTCTATAATCTGTAAATTGTTTTATCATATCTTGCATGGGCGTTGTCGCCATTCGACCGAGGGGGACGAGTCCCATTCACATTTCATTATTATTCGTTTGGACCCCCCCACATTTAACGTAAATAATTGGTTCACC
>JBBMFX010000037.1:8243607-8255115 GCA_037832545.1 Rhabdalestes septentrionalis | reverse complement strand
TGAGCTAGGCATCATGTATGACAGTTGCCAAAGTGAGATATGAGCTAAAATGACCAGATCCTGCCATGAGCTATATATGAGACATATCTTGTATGTACATATAGGGCTTATATGCGGATATAAAGAAGCAATACAGGAGAACAATATGGCCTGTATATGCACATATATGCATTTTAATTTTGCCTATATGTGGATATATACTGCATATAGGTTTCATATATGTGGATATATACTGCATACAGGTTTCATATATGCGCATATATCCTCATATAGGTACTTTCCATGTGGGTTGTGATTTAATTGCAAATGGATTCTTCACAGAACCTCTACAACTGTTAAAAGATTGTTCATATTTTCACAACCTCTTTACAAAATCAAACAAAAAGCTTCTTATCTGGCATTAGTTAAATAGCTTAGACAGGATGCCACTTTATAAAAACCCCAGCGGCTTGTCATCCTCCCTCCCTCTTATTGTCACTACTGTTTTGCTGATTGACTGTTAAAAATGATACCCTGTGGACAAAAGTATTGGGACACTTGGTCCCCCTTTTGCAGCTATTAAAGCTTCCACTCTTCTTGGAAGATTCTCCAAAAGATTTTGAAGTTTCAGAGGAAATATGTGCCCATTCATTTTGGAGAGCAATTATGAGGTCAGACATGGTCAGAGATGATGGATGAGGTCTGGCTCGCAAACTCCATTCACTTTCATCCCAATGGCGTTGATTGGGTTTAGGTCAGGTATATGTGAGGGTCAGTCAATTCTTCCACACTGAACTCACCATGTCTTTATGGAGCTTGCTCTATCCACTGGGTTACAGTTGTGCTGGAATAGGAAAGGTTCAATATTGTCTTGGCATGCTGAAGCATCAAGATTACCCTTTGAAGTAAGGAGTACTGCCCAAACCCTGAAAGAAAGACAGGTGTGTCCCAAAAGTATATATGATAAAGCTGACAATTAGTGTGAACTTCAAGCTGAAAGTGTTAACTAAGAATGTGTTCAGCTGTTGCAGCTTCACAGAATTGCCAATGCTTTAACACATCAGTTTATTCCAGACTCCTTTTAACTTAAACACGTTTGTCAAAGAGGAACACAGTGAAGGTGTCTGCTCTGTCAGGACACATTACTGTTTGAACACTCAAAGTGACTGAGGCGTTCAGAGAGTTGCTGTGAAGCCCACAGGCTCAGTTACCCTGTTGTCACTTATTCAGAAGGCTTTACAGCATAGAATGTGTCAAAAAAAAAATTCTGTGAAAAAGCCAGTAAGTGCCAGTTTAGAAATGCGCTCTGACGTTAAGGTCATTTGACCTGAGTGGCATAGTTGAAGAAGTTGAGCCACAACCAGAGCGGGCCACGACTGACATTGAGTGAAATGTCTTTGACAAGCCTTGGTTGGAGCTCGGGTGTTTCCATTTCACTTTGAGTTTTGAGAATCGTGTTGCATGATGCACTCTGAGGCTCTGTGCAGTAGATGCAGTTGGAAAACAGGCCTTTTAGGTTTGGCTAAGGACTTATTGTATACACAGTCTAGTGTTCCTCAGCACCAGAAAACTGTGATGATATTGGTGGGGCACTCTGTTATTTTGAACTTTCCTTTGCATTCCCTTAATGGTCCACAACAAGGAATGTGGTGCCATTCAGGGGCCTGTTCTTCGTACGTCGCTTGACACATCTGGGATGAATTGACACATCCAAGATGAGATCATCTATATTTATTAGGGGTGGAGACAAATACAAATACGGTATTCGGATTGGCACAAATAACGTGTTTTTTGCGAATACCGTGTTCGGACAAATATTAAAAAAATATTGGTATTCGGGACGCACCCCCCCTCTCTCCGTTACACATTCGCGTGGTTTGGGCACTCACCCTGCGATCAGAAAGTCGATGGTCGATCCTCCAGACTGCAGGAACATCTGAGGTACCCTGAGTAAATACCGTTGTTTGCGCTGCATTATAAAATTTATCCGAATACAAATACAAATACGAATTATTTTCCCTTTTAACAAATACAAATACAGATACAAATACACCCCTAATATATATCTGCACCATTTCAACCAATCATCACCCGCCAGGAGCACAGCCTAAATCCTGTTTACATGAAACAAACCTGCTCCCGAGCAGGTTTAAGCTTACGGACATGTTGCTATGACAGCAAGCCCGAGATGTGCATTGAAGAACGAAACAATCCAAGATCAGGACAAATCCACAACAATCAAATCCAACTAACTGAGTTAGCGACGTACGAAGAACAGGCCCCAGGAGTGCACCCCAGGCTGTTTATTTTTATTTTCACAGTGTTTTAAGTATATGAGCTCATCCATGTGTGCTTTTAAATAAATAAAAATAAATAAATAAAAAAAGAGCTGCTAAGTTCGGCACCTCTCAGAAAATGACTATAATTAACACATATTCTACTTCAACATTAAAGCTAGACTGAATAGACAGCTAGCCTTCACCATACAGTTATCTAACAGAGTCTGTTAGATCTTTGTTTTTATTTCAGACACTGTGACTGGGTGTGAAAAGTGTACCACGCATCCAGAGATTTGTAGACAACTGAGCTTCCAACGTTTCTTCTAAAATCAAAGGTTTTAGTTGGGCTGCTGCAGTAACAGATTTACTCTACTCCTCTGGGAGAGCCTTTCGATATCGGAGCATTTGCTGTGACAGTTTGATTGCATTCGGCCATAGAAGAATTAGTGATGTCAGGTACAGGTACTGGGTGATTATTTCTTGACCAAAGACATAATTCAAACTCATCCCAGAGGTTTCCATTACTCCAGAGAGCACAGTGCTACTGCTGCAGTGCTAGAGGGTCTGTACCGTTCTAGTTGACGCCTTTGGGAATTGATTAACAATATGTATTTAGTTGTGTTTAGTTGCATTGTTTGCGATTGTGTCTGCATGTGTTAGCACTTTAATCAGGTCTGGTTTTGGTCACAGGTGTTAAGAGGAGAACACACTGCTTGACTGCTTGAAGTTTATGTTTAAAAATGGTTCAATGGAACAGTTGAGGAAGAAGGTATTTTTGTATCAGAATACATCAAAAGGAAAGAGTACAATGAGCAGAACCCTGAAACCAAACTTGTGTTCCAGCTCACAAAATATCAACTCCTTTTTAGAAAAAAAGACTTTTTTACTGCTTTGTTGTTCATTTGAGTTTATTCTGATGTTCACTTGTGTTTTTGCTGGCAGAAAGAAACCCACTGCTGATAAACAGATTCAAACCATTTTCATAGGGCTGTAAGACTTTTGCACAGAGCTGTATATATAATTATTTAACCTTATTGGTCTAGGATGAATGGTGTATCATTCTTGATTTCATGCATGATAAATGGAATCTTGAAGATTAGGCTCATGTACAACTGTCTATGACCATGCTTTTTTTTTTACAGTTAATACAGACTGTGTCTGCAAAACTGAATGCTGAACTTTAAAAGGGGACACCTTTAAACGTATAATGCATTTCTTCATAGCACTTAATGTAATTTGCCTTACAGTCAATAAAGTCCCAATAACCTGCTGATGTAAGACTGCGACCTAAAAAGGTTTGGTTACTTTGTATATAACTTCTATTTTCGCCGCATATGAAAAGGAAAAAAAATCAGCGTAATGAATTACTTTGTTTTTGCATTGGGATTAGGCTGCTGCAAATTGATTTATAGCAACATAAAATGTTTCAAGGCTCATGCGGGAGTAGTTCAGGCTTCCTGAAAATGAAAATGAAAATCATGACTGGTCATTTATTGCTTTCTATTTCCTTTTAAATTTATTGTAAACTGCTAGTGCCAGTAGGCAAGCCAGACTCACACTGCAAACTAAAATCGCGCTGCAGTGTTATTCTACCCTCTCTTACAAATATAGGCATCCAAAAAGGGTTTTTCTGAAGGATCTTCATTTGAAACCTTTCCATGTATGGACCTTTAAAGAACATTGTATGTTAATGAAATGTGTGAACCTCTCTAAAGAACCTCCATGTAATGTAAATGTCCCACAATAAAGCATATACTTTACATTAGAACCACAGATCTAATCCAAGAATCACTTGAGATTCTACAGTTATTCCAATTATCCAATATACAGTGACAGCTTAATATGCCAGTTAGGTCACATATAAACTATTTTCTTGTTTAAAACGACCAACAAGATTCCTTAATTGTGGTTCCATGCATTGAACGTACTGCAAAAATATATACATACCCCCAAAAGTACGTTTTTGACACTCATAGACAGTCATAGTTGAATCTTGATCACATTATCCAGACATTAAATTTGTGTTAATACAAGAGAAGAGCCTCTAAATGTTCAGATCCTATAAGAGCAGATACTTCACAATCATATGTGGGCAACCTCACACCAACATCAATACAGACAATCAATATTAAAGGCCTTATGCTAGCATATCTTATCGTGGAATATAAAACTGGCTTCCGAAAGATCGAGCAACTCTTGACTACATGTCTAAACACAGATTCTAATGTCAATGCATTAGAAATGATGCATTTAGGTTTAGCTCATGCCAAGAAACTGGGCCTGCTGACAGATGGTAATTTGGCTTCTAGTGAAAGCTACACTTCCTTTTTTGTGGCCAATGACTTCACGACCTCTGGGCTTCTCTGACATTTCGCATTAGCCGTTTCAGGTGAAAACAGGAGAGCTCCTGAAGCTCATAATCAATTTGAAAACTTCAGGTGCCTGCGAGCGGAGAGCACCGGCCGAGGTAATTATAACCTGCAGTTGCTTTAGTACTATGTAATTTGGTAGCACACTGTGAATTATGTGGGATGTGGGAATGTATTTGTGCAAGCTCGGCTCTTTTCGGCAGCACGCCTACATGCACATACGCACACCTCCTATCGATTTATCTCTGGTTCAAATGCCACAGGAAGCATTTGACTCAATCCTGAAATAGAACTGCTTTGAGAGAGGAAGAAAAAAAAAAGAAAAAAAGTCTTGGCAGAGGGAGTCGCTTGTTTGATGTGACACCTTGTGTTTTGCCGATCAGCCTTTGAATGATGGGACAGGCCAGCCAAACAGATTGTTTTCTAATGAGATTTAATTGGTGCATCTTTGCACACTTGAATTATGAAGTAATTACCCTCCCTTCTCGACTCCTCAGTAATTGACTCATTACTGGACATCACGTTGCTCGACGTTAGGACTCACATTCACATTTGGCTCCTCCGGAAAATCAAGCTAATGGGGGAAACTCGCAAATCAGGGCAACAATGCTGTCACAAGTAATAGGTGAGAAGAAGCTTGTGGAAATGCATCTCAGTTCAAATATCCTGTCAAGTCCTAGTGCTGATGACAGTCTCACTATCTGGAGGGCAACACATTTCCCCTGTGCCCCAGACTTGGGCATAGTCATGCAAACTGTCACACAGGTCTGTGTAATAGTGTTTGTAGTGGCCAATCGAATTCTTAGGTCCTCTTGGAACTAGCAGGCATGCTGACTAGACATTGTGTTGCAGAGCAAGTCCAGTGGGCCGTAGGGCCGTCTTATTCTGTCATTCATCTATGGTGTCGAGGGATATGTTCCAGTAAAGTCCTTTTCGAATGTAAGAAAATGTGATAACATAATGGAGAGTTTTTTCTAATGTAATATTTGAAATATTTTTTTAAATAAGAAAATTACAATACAAGTAACACAAATCGATATAACATGATTTGATATCAACAAAGGAAGTGGGCAATAATTTTATTTTTCCTTTATTTTTTTTTTTAGAGACGGGTAAAAATCCAATACAGTCAAATGTGTCAAATTGGATTTATTTTGTGCCTGCTGAAAAAAGGCTAGTCAAAGCTAATGTTCCTTCTGATGTGCCTTTACCACCTTTAGCCTGTTTTTTTGAGGTATTAACAGATTAAATAATCATAATAAATATACTAGCATCAATAATTATTATTACATGAAAAAATATATTAAATTATATATTCTCTCATGTAAAAAATGTGTGCCCACAAAAACACATTGTTTATGAGTTCGCTTACTTCAGTGGTCCCCAAACTACCGCCCGTGGGCCAGACTCGGCCCGCTTCCACATTTGATTTGGCCCCCTGAACAATACCCGAGACACATAATTTTTTTCCCCCTCATTATTATCACGCAATCGAGACTAATGCACCCATAAAACACTGGGGTGTAGTGGGCCTGACCGACTGAATCCTTGGAAATGTTTCCTCACGTCAATAAAGATTATTTGATTTGAATTGTGAACCACACTGAAAATAAATGTTGCTACTACGACCTCACTTTGCCCAGAACGTGAATGTGACCCACCCCTGCAATCGTCACTCTTTTTCTGTTACAAACTAACCCTGGCCCCCCATCAGAGAAGGGACAAGTTATGTGGACATCAGTGGAAAAAGTTTGGGGACCCCTGGCTAACTTTGTACTACTGAAAAAGTGATAAAGTTCTTATAGTGCCCCCTTGTGGTGATTGTGAATTGTAGTGCACAGAATAATTATATATATATTTCACAACATTAAACATTAAACTCAAAAACTCAAATCTGAAGCATGTTGCTTCTGTTTTTTTATTAAAAACATTTGTAACAAATAGAATATTGATATAGATGGTCTGGTTCCTAAAGCTAAATTAGCTGAGCCACTTTGAACTGCTGAATGAAACTGCAAGTGTGTATTAATGCTCCAAGTGGCCTAAACTATTTTGTTGATAATAAAAATAAATAAATAAATGAGTACACTTACTAGCAGTTCAATCAAAGGTCCTTTGATTGAACTGCTAGTAAGTTTGCTCATACTTGGGAGCAGACAAACAACTAGCTAACAGGCTAAATGGTTCCTCCATTAGCATGAATGATACTGAAGGTTTTAAAGTAAATCTTATGATTCATATTGAATCTGCCATAGAAATAGCAATTTACATGTTTGAATTAGACTTACCACAGGTAGATTTAACCCATGAATGTCTTTGTTGGACATTATATGCACTGTCGGGCTGCAGGAGCTACTATGTTATGTGTAGCTACTTAATGCTCACAGTGAGCATTCCAAGATTCATCCCCAGTGTGGAAAATAGCTGTACAGCACCACATCCTTGTGACAAATCTAGGCTATAAATGACAGAGGTACTAAAGAAAAATAGCACTTCTGTCACAGTGGTAATTTGGTAAGTAAAGATCTGCTTAATTAGCCTGTTTGGATGAAACACTATTATTTTGATATACTTATTATTGTATGATATTTATGTTCATGTAATGACAGTAATATAGGGCCACTACTTATAAGATGCAACACATGATAATAAAAATAATAAAATATATAGCCATGGCAATGATTTTCACACACGGCATACCTATGAAAAATTCATGAGGTGGGGGGTTGACTACAGGCGTAAAAATGTAGTTAATGGGGGTGTAGTAATGAAATAGTTTTGAATTAGGTTTAATGATAGGGTTTTGTTTGAAGTTAGACTGAACGTGATTGAATTTTGATTGACAGGCAAAAAAAAAATTGTGATGCTAGAGTGCCAACCTACTTCTCAAGGTTCTGTTACAAAAATGTGTTTGATCAGGTTTTCAAGCAATTACATTTTTGCTCTGCCATTAGTGTAATATCACTGTGCAATAACTGGAACATGCAGCCTCTGGTAGCTTATCGAATCAATTTAATCATTTCAATCAGTTATTTTAGAACCGGTACTTACTATGTTTTTCAGACACTTTGGTAAGAGTCTATTTCAAATAAAGATTTTACAAGATCCATCCTGGGATCTGGCACATCACATGCAGATTCTGGAAGCAAAAGCTCATTAATATTCATCAAGAAATTGTTTAGGTGTCCAAATGTGATTCTTCTATGATGAAGAACCATTTGGGCAACCCTATTTTTTTTTACCAAAAGAAAATGAACAGAAGTCAAAACAAGTAGGCCAGGATCAAAAGGAAAGAGAAAGCCTGGGTAGGAGCGATAGAAGTGTCACTCATATGTTATCTGGAGTAAAAAATGACAAACAACACACTGTATTTTCACAGACTTCATTTTATTTGTCAAACCAAAGAGCGGTCTACTAGTGGCGATGGCTTTTCTGTTCTGTACACTCTTCGGGCTTTGACTAATCAATATATTACTGGTACATCTTGCCAAATAGCACTTGCTAGAGATTCAATGGAAATAAAAAGGGCATGACTTGTTATTTGGAAAAGCTGTCAAAAAACAAAATTAAAAAAACAAAAAAAAAACCCAGAGCAAAACCAAAAATTGTGTGCCACATAGTGTTCCCCTGATTTTTAGCTCTAAATATGTTTTTTTTTTTCTCCAAAAGTCACTATTCACAGCACATAAAATGGAAATACCGGACTATCAACCTCACCAATATACACATTTTTTAAAAAGTGTGCCTGTGGACATTCCCCCCCCCCCCCTTCTTCGATTGTTATTCCCCAAAAAGTCTGTACAAAACTGTTACAATGTGCACACAAGTCATTTGAACAGTTAGAAGAATCTTACAGACACAGGGAAACGTTAGACAAGGAATACCATATCACCTCCATATATATGTGAATAACTCAGAAGAAATCAAATACAAACATATGATGCCTTGCAACATTTATCTGTTAGAAAAGATATGTGAACTGTACATGATGTTTACAATCCATGACACCATACTGTGGATAAACATCGCTAATGTTAATGTCATTTCATTTTTTTTTCTTCCTTTCTTTTTGTTTGTACACGCCACATTCAAACGATGAATCCGGAGGATGTTGTTACAATACAATAGCTCATTCCGCTTTCTTTTCTTTAAAATTGATGTCTACTCCTCTTCAGTGTGTTGGAAACAGGGGTGACTTTATGAAGAATACATTAGGGTCTAACCCTTTCATTTGCCTCGTTAAAAAAAACAAAAAAACAAAACAAAACAAAACGTCAAGACTCACAAAAACCACTTTCCAGTGACTTAACAATCCAATGGCATTCACTGTACATTTCAAACAATAGGTAAGAGCTGTATAAATAATTTTGTAATTGGTTTTCAGACATTGGACCTATGGTTGGAATTGGTATTAAGTGTCTTAAGCGCAATGAAACAAAAAGGAAGCAGTTTTACTTTGTTTTTCTTTTACTAAATGGGGTTTATAAAACAGGATGCCATTGAACACCTGCAAATACAGTTTATTTTTTTAAGGATAGATCATTGCAGGGGAATAAAAGAAATTTAGCAATACAAAATAGGGATACTAACCTGAGGATCTTACATTTATGGAAAAACAAAGTCAAATAAAACACAATACAGTAGTTTAGCTGAGCAATGTAGCAGTAAGCAAACCATTAGTCAACACAGAACACAGGAAAACAGGAAAATAGAAAAGGCAAAGACAGGATTTGACGTTTAAAATCTATAGCAAATTCAGACATTAACAGCAATAACTTAAAGACAAAGATAAGCGTTAGCCCTGGATTCTACAAAATAAAACAAAAAAAAATGGAATTCCCATGGACAGTACCTCTCAGATTAAAACATTCTAAAGCGTTGTAGGTACAAACCTACAAACCTAGATTGCATGGCAAATCTACAAGTGTAGCTTCACCTTTGAAGTGCACTTTTACTATTGAAACATCCAATCAGTACCGAACCTGCGAAAACTGGGCACAAGTTAGATGCACTCCTTATGCCACACCTCCAATACTGATTATTCATTATTATTTCTTTTTTTTTAAATAAATGTTAATAATTATAATTTTTTTACTTGCCTACTTGTGTCTATAGATTTTTTTTTTAAGAAACCAACTTAAAAATAGATTCAAAATGATCAGTTCGAGTGATAAGAAATGTTTAGTTAGAAGCAAAAAATACAAGGTTTAGGGAATTGACCATCTTACACATCTAATATAATTTATGCGCCATGCAATAATTTGTGTTTTACATTATAATACAAGAGCATCGTCTTTTCCTCCACGCGACATCAGTGTCATATGATCTCGTTAAAGTTTTCTAAAAGACACGGAAATTTACATTTGAATGTTCTTGGTGCTTCAAAAGTGTGTTTACGTTTCAATTCAGTTATGAGCTACAGTCGTCCAATTATGGTTCATGAAGCATAGTCATTTTTCTTGGTTTAAAAGTGACACCATACAGTGGTTGACATCCCACTGCTTAAACACAGTGAAAGAACCCCCAAACCCGACCCCCATAAGCCCACAATCAAAACAATAAAGTGACACGCATCCAGTCTAAACATATGGCAAACATTTCAACTAAAAATGAACATAAGGACATACATGATATAAAGTAATTTACCCTACAAAGCATTGAACTCCAACTTAAAAAAACAAATTCAAAACCAAAAATAAAATTTTTTTTTGTTGAAAAATTCCACTGGAAACCGATTTTCTTTATACAGATTGAGCAAAGTTTATATTGAATCTGAATATGGTACTGAGGTGTACCAAGTGGGGAAAAAAAGATATGTGTGTGTGTGGGTGTGTGTGTGTATGCTTGCGGGGGACAGAATTTACTCTTCTTCCGTGCATCCCAGTAATTCTGCGCGCAGAGTGATCCTTCCATACCACGACCATGGGAGGATCCGGATGAACCGGGCATAGATGGGAGGATCTATCACATTTTTCCTGTGCGTGTCATTATCAAAGTTTCCTTGAAAGACCTGAAGAAGAAACAGACAAAGTTATATACAAATTGGTTATTTTGAGTTTCATACATTCCCTAAGTTTCATTTGTGAAATAGCAAGAGCAAACCACTTTCAACCACTTTATTGGAATGTCCTCTCACATGCTCAAACACCAGTGGAATCCTTAGTAGAAGTATTGAGTGTTTAGAGACCCAAACACTGGTTTTAGGGGCCAAAAAATACACAGAGAGGATATGAATGTCCAGTCTCTTACTAAGCCATTTATGGGTAAGGATGGCTAAAAGCGCACATAACCACATTCAGGGTCTGAATATTTGTAACTAAACCACAACATACATTGCCGCACATCTTTATTTATAACTGACCTGGGCCCGGTTTCTCGGTAACAAACACTCTTAACGCGCTAAGGAGATTCTTAAAATAAATCTTACCAAAGTTGTTTACTTTTAAAAGTGTGTTACCTGAACTGTCCTTTAGGAGGCTTCTTAAGACGCTGCCTCTTACGTGCGACGTTATGAGGAACTGGCCAATGACACGGTGCTGAATTAGTTGACATCGATTGCTCGGGAATTGATTTTTCAGTTCATTTGCATGACAACGTTAAAAAAGACAGCACATTCTATGCAAATTCTTCCAATAACATTTATTTAAATATAGGTTAAATTATCAGTAATATGACAAAATAGAAAAATATAAAAATTTAATCACCAAACTGTCGTTAATATTTTAATGTAACTTAGTGGTAGAGAAGCGAACCGGGTATACAACGCTGCGAACTAGGGGGAGCAATCATAGTTGATTGTTAGTTGATTGACAAACAGCTGCGGTTACTTATGTGCAAGGCACACTTAATTGGCCATTGGATTTTCTATAAAAGCAACCTAC
>JBBMFX010000037.1:8214837-8239675 GCA_037832545.1 Rhabdalestes septentrionalis | reverse complement strand
AGAGAGAGAGAGAGAGAGGGAGGGCAGGAGAGAGGGAGAGAGAGAGTGGGAGGGTGAGATTGAGAGAGAGGGGGAGAGAGGGGGAGAGGAAGAGAGAGAGAAACAGAGAGAAAAAGATAAAGATGGCAGAGAAGAAGCCCCATAAAAAAGGGCACCAAGCTTCTCATCTTAAGAACTGGACGTTTTGCTGGACGAAGTGAATGTCAATAAGATATTTAATATTTTAATATTATTAACACTAAGAAAGAAATATGAAGTGACATAGCCAAATAGATGTCGGCCTCCAGTTCAGCTGCACGCAGAAACTGGCAGGATGTATGAACGATTTGTCCAGTCAAGCCAAAGCCAGAGCTGCTCCAATCACCGGCATGGCGCAGAAGGGCAGCAGTCACAGCGCGGATGCACCTCCACACAGAGGTCTTGCTGAGGCGGTAACCTTCTCCCAAGACCTCTATGAAGCTCCCAGTAGCAAAGAAATGGAGCGCTGCAAGTAGCTGGACATCGCGACTTAATGCGAAGCTACGACGCGCTGGTCTGGCAAGTGCAGGTCTGAGCAGGTCCAGAACCTCCATAATCTGTTGCCTTGGAAAGCGAAACTTTTTTAAAATCGCCACCTCATGCAAAATATCAAAAGGGCTGAAGTTTTGCTAATGAAAAAATTCACACTAATGACATGGCTCCGCGACCGGCTCCGTCTTTGATTTAGCACAATACCGCTTTGTATCGCTGCCATAGTCGGTTGCTTTCTGGCCCCCACCACGATTACACATTTACCTACATGGGATGTACGTAAGATATACTAAGTGTACAAACACTTCGGGAAACGTTCCATAATGTTTAGAGAGAGGTTAAGGTAAACTTAAGAACTACTTAGCGATAAGAAGCTTTCGAGAAACCGGCCCCTGAGCTTTAGTGTCTTTAAATCTATTCATGAGTCTGTGTTAGTTTCTCTGTGTTTGTGTTTTACTATGTTTTGTCACTTTCCGGCCTCCATAGCCATGGTATCAAAGCATCTCTCTCTCATACACATTTTGAAGTTTGACTTCGACTCTTTCCTCATATATTACAGAACCAGCTCACTCACGAAAATGCTATTTTTTTTAATTATAAATACTCGGCCCCTGATCAACCAATCAAAAAGCTTTACATTTCGATGTTGGAAGCATTACAATATTTCAAAAACTCTAGTAGAAGCGGAGGCACAAAATTCCAGCTATAAAATTAATACTATTACAAATAAAAACTAATGAAGAACAGTAGCGTGATTGATGATGGAATCACTCTAATTAATTTATCAGTCAGCAGTCCTTCTTCCTTCTTGTTCTTGGAAATCTACTGTATGTTTCTGCAGAAATTAGCACCACCTATATATAACATGCTTCCCCCTCTGCTTCATTTACCAAGCACTAATGCATATGTCACAGCCAATCAGAAAATGCTGAAGTGGTTTGTTTACTGGAAAAGGTCATGCAGATTGTGTTTGCATGTAGATTTCACAAATAGATGGCAGATATCTGGGAACAAGGTTGCTGACCACTGCTTTAGTTAATTTAAACCTTTACATTCTTGGTCACCTAACCTGCAGATCAAACCATATTACTCCAGTCCTAATCAATTCTATCTGAACCGCCTTTTCTGAAGTACTGAAATTCTTGAATAGGTGTGTTTAGTCCTACTTTTAGCATTCCTGAGCAAGACCCTTAACCCCAAGTTGCTCCAGGGAGACTGCCCCCTGTAGTTAGGGAATGGATGTCGCTTTGGATAAAATCATGTGACAAATAATGTAAATGATCTAGATTAAGAATGGTGAGTGCTTGCCACCATTTTTTTAAAGTAGCAGCTCAAATCTACGTTTTTCCCCTCACCGTATCCAAAGATGATGACCTTTTTGAAAATCAGATTTTTTTTTTGCTGAATCATATCAAATTTTTGTGCAGATAGAGAGGACTACAGAAGAATAAACATTTCCCAATGTTTCCTTAATACTGAAGAACCTTTCTAAACACGGCATGCTTGCAGCAAGGGGAGCGACGGCTAGGGTAAAAGTTCAGAGCTCCAAAACAACTGGAAAAGTAAAGCAAACAACAAACACATATGAGCTCGTGGAGAACAAAGTCTTCCAGTGGGCTTCAAAGGCACATTCATTTTCCTTTTGCAGCATGCGAACAGCCTGATGTGTGTTGACAGAAAGAGAGAACAAAAGATAAGTGTGCCGAGTCCTCGCTGAGTCAGACTCAGCTGTCTGCTTCCTTGAGACCCTGCATCAGAAATGTGAAATGCAAAACTTCTTCTCACTCTCTCTCAGGTTCTTTCCCAGATCTTTTACCACCACAGGCAAGAATCTCATACCTGCGACTCCAATCATGAGCACAGATTGCTGGACAGAACCAGTAGGGATATATATATTATTATATATTAGGGGAGAGTCTGGTCCAAAATTCTTTTTTGTTCGGTTTTTACATTTGTGGAGAAGTTCATTAAATGCCATGTTTCAAATGAGCTCAGCCTAGGTCTTTAAACACAATTGCTTTGATTTTGACAATTTAGACTCTCCCAAGCCTCAGTTACTTACTGATCCTAACACAGCTGTAAAATCATAAAAACAAAACAAAGCCACAGAAAAAGGAAAAGGAAAAATCTCTCACTCATATGCCACATTACTGCGTATTCTTCCACTAACAGCATCCAAACTAGTTCACCCACGTAGTCCATAAGTATGAGGTTAACAGTGTATGTCAAATGGGAGTAGGAGTGAGTTGTAACACGAGGACCCCTGTATTTACCTTTAGTCCACTGAGAAGTGGAAGTGTAGTATTAGTCTAAAACTCCCTTCCTATCGTGTGACTGTCTAACCAAATCTAAATATCTAGGGCTTGATTACTGAGGATCTGGGATTTGGCAAGTGTGTCTACACCAGCAGACTCAACCGCTTGTGCAGGCCAGTTCAACTGTAGCAAAATGCTTGCTTGCAGATTAAAAAAACTGTTTACATCTGTTTACATTTGGGAATAACCTTATAATAAAGTGATGATGGGTAAAAAAACACCTTCCAAAAGTAATTTAAAAACTGACCTGCATGCAAAATCTTGCCTGGCTGATATGAATAACAAGGTTTCAACCCAATGTCAAAATGCCAGATAGGACCTAAATGTCACTACAAGCTAGTCTCTTAGCTTTGGAAGTCAGACCGAAGTGCATAAACTACTCTAAAGACGCTAGCATGATGAAGAGAGAAAGTCAGAACTGTACCGATGGCTATGTGGTTAATTAAAGGTCTATGTGTGCTTAATTGATTACGTAATTGCCCAGAATAAAAAAGAAATGGACCCATGGGTGACATGAGAAGTCGTCCATGGGTCCTTCAATTGAACCACACAGTTTAAAAAGAAGGTAATGGAGTTGTCACCAGAAAGCTGAAATCACTTGACTAGACCTGGAGAGTCATTTAGAGAAGGCAGGTAACAACAGAATACGACCTCTAATGACCTCTAATATTTCTCCTGTGCAACACTTATTTGCTGCCTGCAGTCTTCCAAGCCACACAAGGCTCTGCTGCAGTTCCGTAAACAGGCTAAAAGTGATTTGGACACGAGTTACCACACTCAGACAGATCACTCTCATTACAAGATGGTGACAACTAACAAATCACCACAGATACATGGTTCCAAAAGAAGGACAAACTATTCCATATTCATGAGTCTGCAAGGAAGTAAGGCATGGTGCCTGATGCTAAAATCAATGCATGTGCAAAGGTGAAATAAAAAAAACAAAAATGGACATACGTATTGAATCATTTGTGCTATTTGAATTCTGGGGAAAATTGGAGACATAAATAAATAAATGAAATCCAATTTACGAGAGAATCCAACTTCTTGACCCGAGGTATCCAAAAGGTCTTTTTTAAATATACAGTTTACAAGTTACATGCACAAAATCACTGGACTAGACCTCGAGAGTCAATTAGCGAAGGCAGATAACAACAGAATGTGACCTCTAAGCTCCCTAATGACCTCTGTTTCACATTTACAACACTTATTTGCTGCCTTTGACCTGTTGGTGACCCTGCAATCCCAGAGTTGCAGACATGAAACATGGGAGAAAGCATCAGGGGCAAATTTTCCAACTTTTAATCAAACGGTTCTGAGGGCTGCCCTAGAAACCCTAATCAGAAGAAGAAGAAGAAGAGAAATGCACAAACACGATGTGGCCACAGCATTCAACTCAAACTACACATTTGATATTGTTGATTGGATAAGTTTTATTTCTTACACCATTCATAAACACCAGTTGCCCTTTATAGTACATTCCTCATGCTGAACTGGCCAGTTTTTCAAGCTTTTTAAATTAAAGTAAAAGGTATTAACTCCAATATGCATTTTATAATGTATTCTGGTACATAGTATTACCTGCCAAAACAGAAAGTATATCTGAAATAAATATAAACAGAAAAAAACAAGCAATACATTTTTAATGATAGGGGTTAAAGTTTTTTTGTATGTTGCCTCTTTCTCCTAAAAAGTACTTTCTTTGGTGATATACAACTGGTCCGTCAGTGACAGTCTCTTAGGGATGGATTGTAGTTCAGTGCAGCAGCAGGCAGCAGAATAAGGGTGTTATCCTATGCTGGATCAGCGCTGCTGTTTTGCGGACTTAGTTCCAGCTCTTTGACAGATATGAAGTAAATGTTTGCGTAAGGCTGCGGCGCTCTATCTGATGTTCATGATTATGGAGCGGCTGGGTGCTTCCTAAGAGCAGATTACTTTAAGTGAGCTGAGGCACTGTGTGGAAACATCTGGAGGATTAGCGCCAAAAAAAGCGTGCGAGGTAGTTACGACATTTCTCTATTCGAGGGTGAGGTTCCTTGTTATGGAAACAAGATTGCACGAGAGCCGTTAAGTATCACTTCATAGCCTCTTCGGGGGGTAAAGACAGCTCAATTCATAAACACGGCCTTTGAAGTCTGCCCAGCATATGGAGATAATTCCGTCAGCAAATCCCCTGTGCAGCGAGCAGGAACAAGGAGCACCTGGGCCGGTCCCCTTGGAAGCCTGCATGGAGCTCGCCTAATCCAGTCCAACAACAAGCCTGGCTTAGAAAAGGCCACTGACAGGAGGCGGGCAAAATAAATAAATTATAGTAGAGAATGACATTTGTTATCTGCAAGGTGTCTTTGAAGACCGTGACATGTTTGAACTCAGTGATTCATGAGTCATGCTAAAATAATATGAATGTCATTCTCAGATCAAAGTGTGCATTGATTTTACGTGCTGTTCCTTATTTCTCTATATCATTTAAAAAGTGAAAAAAAAACTCATACACCTTGAGATCCATTGAGATGTGTGGTGTGTATATATACATATATATATAGAGAGATATATATATGAGATAGAGAGAGAGAGACAGAGACAGATACAAAGAGACAGACTTGGCGTATAGCATCCCGAGGTCACTAACATTGATCCAACAGTCTGTCAGTTAATGACTTTTAAATAGGCTATAAGGCTACGTTTGCAATGTTTATATAAATGTATGCATTCAACATTCATTGTTAACAAATAAATAAACAATTTACTGTATGCTCATTTGAGAAAATGTATGAACCAGCAAACACATTTATTAATATAGAACTACTGACATAAAAAATGTGTGTGTGTGTGTGTGTGTGTGTGTGTTGTGAGGGGCACGTCAAGACTAGTTTCCATGATGAGTGGCCAGTTGGCCTGTTGTGTTTGTTTTTGGGGACATTTAATGGGGGGTATGTGTGTGATGTGTGGTTATGTGTTCTTATGTGTTCTTATATGTACGTTTAAATGTGATTTTTTTTTGTGTGTTGAGCCTTTCTTCTCTGTCACCATCCTCTGGAGTATAATAGGATGGAAAGTAGTGAGAGATGAGAAAAGAGGGGTTGTGTTGGAGTTGGGTGATGTACTGGATTTATGCTAGAGTGGGGTGCAGTACACACTGCTAAGTCTGTGTTTGGAGACTGTGAAGCTGAAAAGTAAAGGACTCCTGCTTGAAGATCAACATGTTTTCGTTTTCTCTTCTTCACGCTGGCCACTATGTATATACACACACACACACACACACACACACACACACACACACACACACACACTCACACACACACTCACACACACACACACACATACTCACACACACACACACACACACTCACACACACACTCACACACAGACACTCACACACACACATACGCAACTCAATCAGCCATAACATTTTAAATTCAAGAAATGACTGTTCTATTATGGTCTATTATATCCCACCCGTATTATTCATTGATTCAATTCACCTATAGGATTTTAGCATTTCTTGAAGCTGATGTATTAGTAGCAGGATAAAATGGGCAAGTGTCAGGATCTGATTGACTCTGACAAGGCTCAAATTGCTGGAAAGGTTCATGATGAGGTGTCAGAGCAGCATTGCAGCTTCCCATGTATGGGCAACAGTCGAATCTGAATGCACATGCTGACCCCTGTCCATCACCAATAGCCTCTAGAAACTTTAATGCGCCTGCCACACTGTAGTTCAGGAATGAGACGTCCTGGATAAACTAGTCTAATCTATGGAGACCTCACAGTTACACAGCTTCAGTGCAAACATTTCTTGTAAATCTCAAATTAAACATTAATACAATCAAATCAACCATAAAATCAAAGCAATTTGCTTTATCTCCAGGTCATTCAATAAAAAAAAATCTAGTTTGTTGTAGAAAAACAAGTTACTCTCAGAGTTCTAACCATTATCGCAGCTGCAAAGAGGGACCAGCTCCTTATTAAACTCTATGTATCTGAATGCACTGTCCTATGACTTTTGTCCAACAGCCCATAATCTTTGGGTTCTGGCATTCATTTGGATGTTATTTTGACATATATCACCTACCTAACAGTATTCCCTGATGTCCCCTTTCAGAAGAATAACACTCCTTGCCACACTGTTGTTCAGGAATGGATGTCCTGGATAGACTAGTCTAATCTGTGGAGGCCCACCTCACAATAATAATGTAAAAGCATCTGGTCTTCCATGTGAAAAAGACACTTTGGCCAAGCTATAGATGAAGAAACTCAAGTTATTCCCCAGAACTGGTAATTGTCTTGTACACACCTTATCTGAAAACAAGACTACAGAAAGAATTACAGCTTCTTTTGTCCTGTTCTAGAGACTGGAAATTGCTTATTAGAGACTTATTACTGATCATGAAAGACAACTGAAATGCAAAGTATATTCCTGTTCACATATTTCATCAGACAGTGTTCTTGTATCATGTATGTTACATTCACTCTCACAAATGCAAGGTTTCTAAAGGGCTCTCGGAAAACCATGTAAATGGTATAAAACTTTTCCATTACGTGGAAGATAATATATTTTAAAAAAGCCCAGACTAAATGAAAGGAAAGCTTCTAAGGATTAAAAAATATAGAGCTCCAGAGAAAAATGTTCAAATAAAAATCATAAAAACCAACAAAAATATGGCTGGTGTATTGTTTCTGGGTTGGAGCTCATCAGCGGAACAAAATGTTAATTAGGAGAGACAACATCTTCTCTTGAGGACAGAAATAATCTTTGATAGAAGTGTAACGTTATTTTTTCTTCAAACCAGATGGCATGGGCAGCTTCTAGCACCTTCCTGGCCCAATCCATATGCTGTGCTGTTGAAGGACTTATTCTAGATAGAAGCAGCACGCTCGTTCTTGCATTAACAGCTAATGATGGAAAAACGGCACGTACTGTTGCCCTCTCGCCTGACACCGCCTGGACTCTCTATAACTAACTGTTCTCCTCTGGGAAGGCAGAGCATAAATTACCCCTTGGCCCAGTTGATCTATAGAGAGGAACGGACCAGATAAGGATGCGATTGCTACTAATTCTCCATTCTTTTTCATTTTCTGCCCTCAGAACAATCTTCTTGTTCTTTCGCTTCTACCGAAAACTCATTTTAGGCATTAGACGCTACGCCATGATCTTTGATTTTTATTCTACTTGTGTTAAGCTTTTTATTTTTTCGCTGTGCAAACCTTGAGGGAGCTTTGAGTCCAAGAATTTCATTACTGGTAATAATGTTCCTTTATTATCTGTATATGACAATAAACTGGGGTTTCACCAGTTTATTCAAAAAGGAGACTGGTGTTTCAACTCCACAGCCTTAACATGACGACTATGAATATGATTTTTTTTTTATCAATTACAAAATATACATAATTTAAAAATAAACATTACCCATGTCTTACCATAACATTTTACCTAATGTCTTGCTTATGCATTCCTGGACAAATAACCAACTAATTTAGCCATATATTCACATGTATGGACTGTTTTAATTGGTGCATTTAATATACTGAGGGACAGTATATGTATTTATGTTTTGTGTGTATGTTATGTCATGAATCTGTCCCTGGTGAGAAATTGTTAACAAAGAAAAATGCAAATATTTCAGATCAAGGTGTTCCAAATAGAGATGGATACTTAAATAAAAGTCAGTGTAACATAGAACTTGCCCAGGGGTGCCAAATATATGACCGTAACGCTAGACACTTTGGTCAAATATAACCCCCAAAATGTATCCTCCAGTGTAGTTGCTGTGGCTGCATGTCCACATGTAGTGTAATAAAACATTTCAGTGTGTAACATGGGAGCTTCCTCTGTTCTCCTATTTTCTAACACCATAAAAAAGAAGCATGATGCTGCTTACTTCTGGATTCCCTGTGTGATTACGATCAGAATGGGATATAGATCACTCAGAGAAGATGTTTTTTTTCAATATGTTCTTCCTCAATATGGTCACCTGGGAGCTTTGTCCCATCATGTTTTTGTTTAATATACACGGTTTCCAAATGGTACTTGGCTTGAGAATACAGTTCTATGGATGTGGGTGCAATAACTTACAGATGTTCAACGTATTGTGAAGCAATAAAATGGTCTTTTGTATGAACACATTGTACAATAGTGTTCTACCCCAGAGACCTTGGTGTAAAAACATCATCTCTTGCAGCCAGAGATGGCTGCCATCAACACACAAATATATGTTCAAAGGCTTTAAATGATGTGGAGGTCCTTTAAACTTTTTATTTCTTCTCTTTTTACAATTTTTTGAACATACACGATATGGACAAATGTATTGGGACGCATGATCATTACACAAATAGGAATGTTAATGACACTGTATTCAAATCCATAGACTATAATATGGAGTTGGTACCCCCATTGCAGTTATAAGAGCTTCTACTCTTCTTGGAAGGCTTTAAACAAGATTTTGGAGTTTCTGAGGGAATTTTCTTTCTGTAGAGGTCAGGTACTCATGTTGGACATAAAGCTCTTTTTTGCAATGTCTGATGCAGTTCATCCCAAAGGCGTTTCATGGGGTTGAGCTCAGGGCTCTGTGAGGGTCCGTCAAGTTCTTCCACACCGAACCCATCCCCAAACTCACCACAGCTTGGTGTTTTTCCAAAATGTCTTGATATGCGGAAACATTAAGATTTCCCTCCACTGTGTTGATGCATTAAGAGTCCTTACAACATATGATGATGGAAAAATAAAGTAGGACTTGCATTAGATATGATTGCTGGTTATCAGAGTAGTTTATCCTGTATAATGCAGCCTGTTCCACAGCTAGTCACCTGATAATGAGGCTGCAGTGTAATGCAGCTTGTGGTGGACCATGATCATTCCAGGCCAAATAAACAGAAGTTACAGCCTGTCGCCATAATAAATCCCAGTACTACAGCTTAAACCATTTTTGAGGTCCCTCTGTATCTAATGGAATTCCTTTTATCTCCAAAAAGAAGTATGACATTGACTTCTGTTTTTCTTTTTGAATCACATAGAGCAGAATGAAAGAGGCAGTGTGGGGCAGAAAGATTGAAATGGCCATCAGAGGAGCCGGCTAAAACCTAAAAATCTCTGCTGTTGTGCCCCAAGAACTCTGCGGTGTCACCTCATCTTCCCATGATAAACAGTCACCATCAAAATGGAACAAAAGGGACAGAAAGGATTGCTTTACACCAGTGATACTTGATACACAACTGAGCGTATTCAGTTTTTTATGTCAAAAGCAATGTCAACAATGTCCTGGAGTAAAAATGAATTACTATGTGGATCTACATATGCTGATCCAAGTGAAAGCTTGACTGAAAATATTCTACAATCAAGCATTTGTGGTATGTGAGGGTCATGGGGGCAAAAAAACTCATAATCTTGGAATCAAATACCACGACACATTCTAATAGTCTTATGGAGTTCATGTAGGTCAGAGCTGCTTTGAGCTTGAGGTGGACCAAGAGAATAACGAGTGATTTTAATTCTATGACTAATTGTTAGATAACCCAATCAAAGCTAGCCTTAATCACCCAAGCTGGTGGCCTAGTGGTTAGGACAGCCAGTGGCACTACTGAGGTACACTTGAGCACAGACCCGTCTCCCAGGTTCTTTACTACCGGCTGTCCACCGCTTCACTTGCTGAATGGGTTAACTGCAGAGACAGAATATCACACTGTTCACAGTGTGTGCTCTGGTGTGTTCATGCATGCTTATAAGGGGCCACTTTACTTTACACTCACCATAGGTGGTCTCAGAAGGAGGGCCAGTGCACGCTCAGGCATGGAGGGTTGATTCACTGGTGGCTAATCTGAAGATGGCATCTTGATTAGTGTCTTTCAAACGTACTGTTGACCCCTTTCAGCAAGGGGGAATAAGTCTTTATGGGGGCTAATTAACATTTTGTCACCAACCTCAGCAATCTTTAAACACCAGTCAATTACAGCAGTGCATGAATGCACTTGATATTGTGTGCAATATCAGATAAAATCCCTCCAGGCATGGGAAAATGGCCTTGAGGGAATTTTGATAAAAGCCCTCATTTCATTTGTCTGGTCTGGGGTTTTATTGGGATAATATTAAGGACACAAGCAGTTCAGTTCGCTCAGAGCTGAACGCAAAAAAGAGAGATTTCTTTCAACTCCCTCTCGGCTTCTGCAACCTGTAACTTGCAAAAAAAAACCAAAACAAAATATTGAAAGCAATCGCTTATTTAACTCCGCTAAGCCTCAAAACCTGTTATAAAAGTGAGTGAACACATCTGTTATTTTTAAACCAACTGAACAATGTTTTATTTCTGCTTTGAATACATTATGCACTTTTTGCCTTCATTCTCCTCAAATCAATGTTTTAGCACCATCAGAATTGAAGAACAAACTTCCAAAATTCAAAAGTTCCAAAAACCCAAAAGCTTTTTTTTTTTTTTTTTTGGAAAAATTGGAAAACAATTCTTACAGGAAATCATGTATTTTGCAGTTGTTCGACATTTTTCAATGCCTGTTAGTATGGATTAATTTATTTAGAAAATATAAGGAAGACAAATTTTAGGTAAATCTATATTCAATGTCAAAATTATGTACAAGTTTAATATTTATATCCTACCACATGACACAGCATAGGGTCAATGACAACATACTTCTGTCCATCAGTACGAGTGAATGGAGGGAATTTTGGAAATTCCCCTAATTTTGGTCTGTTATACTATTGCATGTAAAGAGGTAACGTAAAAATATAACTATAGTAGTGTGACCTAAAAAAAATACCTTTTAGTTAAACAGCTGTTTTGTTATTGTTACCCTATGCATGTTATTACTGACTACCCTCTCAAATTGTTGACTGAAAAACATTTCCGTTTAGCAGAATGGGCCAAACTTAGGATGTGTACATATAGGACCTGGAACAATTTTGTTGGACTGGTCACACCGCTTTTCAAGGCATTTTTGGTTGCGTATAGCTGAACGCGTAGTCACATTCATGGTCTGTTTATTTTTAAATAGACTACAACAAACAGTGACACATGTCTTTTTTCACCGCTGACCATAACTTTTGTGTCTTGAAGTCTGTTTAGGAGTCTGCTACGTATTTTGCTGCATGTCCGTTTAATGTCAGATTCTCTCTCTGGTGCATATTTTGTTGCTCCGCTCTCTCTCCCCATATATTATGGAGCCAACTCAACCACAAATACTGATTCTTTAAATGTTAATTACTTGGTATGATCAAAAAGAAAAAATACCAGCACACTGGATACTAACAGACATTTTGACACATGAATTGGGCTCCAATGAGAAGCTTATGGAATAAAAATTATAAATAAACATAGGCAGAACAATATTGTGATCGTCTGCAGTCCTCTGCAATCATACTAATAACAAGACTCTACACACATCAACAAGAATCTTCAGCATTGTAAACAATCCAACAAGAAAGTTCATTTTGAGCCTCAAATACACACTGCAGCTCCAGTAATGCTGTCCACTTGGTGACTGACAGAAGCAATAGAGATAGAAATGGCTCCTATGCAGATACTGGACAACTAAGGAGATCTTTATCATAAAAGAAAACCATTTAAAGGATCAAAAATCTAACAATTTAATGCCATATTTGTAAATGAACAAGATGCAACTTTCAAAATGGTCTATTTTTGCTGTTTGGTTTCCACGCTTGGACTGGAGAATTAATTGTATCTTCTTATTGTATTTCAAAAAATGAAGGAAACTTCAGTTTTAAATGACTCAGGTTTTTTGATGATGGCATGGGCTTCTCCAAAGTTCCTACAAAGGATCATGTGTTACAATAATCATTCGTCATAAAGTATTCATCATGATAAAGAATTGTTAACTTGCTTTCAGATTGTGATACTGCATGACTCGTCACTCCGTTAAGATATTTTTGTGCCTTCTCTCTGAAAATACAGGGCACTCAGGCATGAGGCTCATGTGAAACATGCACATGCGTAAGTGTGATGGGTCAGCTGTGCTTGCAGAGCATGACAAAATGCTGACAGTGTGATATTTTTCGAAAGAAGCTCCAGAGTAAATTGGCCTGTTCCAGCTCCTCTTCGCTCACGTGCTCTGGCACTGGCTCACCAGCTTGCCATGGAGATGGCTTATGAATTCTACATGTCTTTATGGTAAATCTTGCCTACAGACATGCAACCACTGGGGAATAACAGATCTGGAGTTGAAATTCAACTAAATGTAACCGTTGTACGCAGGTTGCCACTACTAATATTACAGAATGTCTGTGCCCAAAACATTAATGCATGTGCATTTCTAAAACCACAATTTCACTGTGGCTTTTATGTTTTTTTTTATTTTGTTTTTTATTTTCTTTTTTGGAATGAGCTTAAGTTGCTAGTGTGATGCACTGGGGGTGCCGATGTGGGAATTTTTTTTTATCACCTTCTCCCGCTGTTTGAGAAGGCTCTCTCTTTGACATTTCATATTTTTCTCTAAAGATTTGCACTGTGCTGGGCTTGCCAAGGCCCTGGCTCGGCTCCAATCATCCAAAACCGTCAATACCCTTCATCTCCCTCCCTCCCTCCACACACACACACACACACACACACACATACACACACACACACACACACACACACATACACATGCTTGCTGCTTCCATGCTAAGCTGAGGCCCAAATCCAAAAGATCATCTTTGGAGGCAAAATTAACTTCTTCGGCAAAGACAGCGGCCCGCCTGACAAATGGTTTTCGAAATAAGCCATTTATTGGAAGTGTAAAATTGGTGAATATCCACTGCAGGGAGCTATGTTTCATAAAAGTCTCCTGTCGAATATTATTTCTCTCTTCAAGGGCCAGGATTTCCTGCAGATTCATGAGGATAAGCAGCCTGTTTTAAGATGATCCACATTGGTCACCGTCCAGCAAGCACACTGCTTGTCCTTCTGCCTGTTAGTGGACCCCTGGCTTTCCAGAATGTCTTTACTACCGAGGGGCATGTTAGTTTGCAATTATCTTTACAGAACCAGGTTTCTAGTGTGAATGCACTCAAGTGTAAACACACCCAAAATGCATTTAAAACAGATATAAATTAGAAAGGCTGCATGCTGTAGAAATGTATACATGTCTTCAAGACATATTGGACAACCAAAACCATTCCCACTAATCATAGTGCTGCCTGCAATACTTCTAATGGAAAAGACTGTCCTACACACAATGCAACATCGCAGCTCTTTCAGTTCCAATCCTGACCCGAGTTTAAATTAATTCTGTAGCCCATTCTGGATGATTTGGTTACCTTGCCTTATTTTTTTCATCTACAATTCACTTGTTTAATGCACATTGTTCATGAAGGCAATTAAAGAAGAGGATAATTATTCTTAACAGATGCTTTTTGTAAACACTGACTGTGTTGTGCGAGATTGTGCTTTTCTTTTGAATAGAAAAGTAAAATAAGGAGCAGCACTGGTGATCATTTGTTGTATTAGAACTGATTTGCATGTTCATTACCCTACAGTAAACAGATTTGAGTCTGATTGACTGGAAATGGATTAGAGTGCCATATGTTAACACGTGGCTAAAATTTTAAGATACAATCCAGACACTAATCACACGAAGTGACCAGGTGAAAATAGAATAAGTGTCAAGACAAAGCTCATCAGTTCCATACCTTCACCTGTAAAAGATAAAACCTGAGAAACTGAACATTTTTACAGTTTTTATCCTCAAGCTGTGTTTAAAGGGGATTGCGAAGGGACTTAGTAATGTAATGTAATTTAACTCTGCTGTGTGGATTTCAGCCAGCGTCTTACTGGAAGCTGGCTGCGTTCTTCAAATGGTGCTCTTCTATAGTCATCCCAGAGGCTTATTAACTCCTGATTACAACACTTTTGATTAAGAATGTTACTTTTTTGACAGAGAACCAGTCTTTGTGGTTAGCTGTCAAAATTTACTAATGATGTTATGGTAGCTATTTACCCTGTTTAACTACATTAAAAAGCACAACGTTTGCATTGTATGTTGTGTTAGGGTGTGCCCCCCACTCCCCTATACACAAAAGCATTCACATTGGGGAAAAAGTCAGAGAAATTTATCCAAACATTTGGCCGCCGTCTATGTTAGTTCCAGAGTCTGGAAGTGAAATGAAAACTTCACAACAGGCTTTGGTCTTAGATTTGAAGGAACGGGCACAAGCACTCCCTCTAGACTTTCCCACGGCGATGGCTGGCTGCTGCAAACCGCAGTTCCATTCTTATCATCGAGGAAAAGGGAAGGCATCACAAACGGTGCTTGAAAAGGCTAAAAAAAAAAAAAAAGGCTGGGGGGACTAGTGGGAGGTCTTGGTCTGGCCTCAGACAGTTGGCAAACACCCCTGGAACGGACGTATGTAGCTCACTGGAGAGCCATAAACAAGATTTCCAGCAGGCCGTCAGTCAGAGCCATGTCTGACCAGACTCTTATCTGAATGCAAGTGAGAGAGGAGGGAAGAAGAGTCTACAGAGCCGTCCAGGTGCGCTGAGGCTTGAGATAAGAGGAGCTGGCATTAGGGGCCGGAGAGTGGGAACTCCGAAGCCTTTTAGGTAAATAGCATTTGGCAGGGGTCATCATTCACTCTAGGGTGCATCCTCGACTGTAGACCTCAAACTCTCTCAAGTATTTTTCAAATGTTTTCCCGTACATACTCAAGGAGAAAAACTTATCCTTTATTTTCTGCAGAACACACAATGATTGGAATCTACAAAACAGGGCCTTGAGTGTAAAGCTTTCATTCATGGCAGTGCAGCTAATGCTATATCTCATTCAACTTATTTACCTTTCGAGGGAGTACTCTGATGTCGTCCCTATTTTCAAATTAAATGATTCAATATAGGCTGAGGATGTATGGTCATGAACAAACTTGTATTTTGCCTGTTGTCTACTGCCAGTTGTAACTTGGACTCTGCTGAAAGGTGTATACTGCTATAGGTGGCACCGTGACTCCAGTTGAAGGTATGTTTCTGAAATGGTATGCATAGCTATTTCTATTCTGAAGGCATGTTTCAGTTCTTCAGATTCTTCGTTTTCACATCCTCAGTGCTTTATATTTAGCCATTGTAAGGCTATTTGCTCTAGATTATACCTCCAACCCCAATCTGTCACATTTGCTTGTGTTAATAACAGTCCCTGATTGGCCAGATCAGATGCATTAGTGTTGGGTAAGGGGGACAGCATGACAGATGCAGATTGGAACTAAATTAGATCTCCAGGAGGTGGGTTGAAGGAGTACGGTTTCTTAACCATGTGCAACCTGTGGCCCACGCAAATGACCACAAAAGATTCCACAGCCCATTAGAAGAATTAACAGATTTAAATTGCAAACAAATATAACACAATCATTGTAGCGTCTTAAATTTCATTCAACCACAAAATCAAATAATATCATTCATTCATTATCTGATTTGCTTATCGTAACCAGAAGCGTAAGGTTGCCGGAGAGATGCAATAACTGTCAACACAAAATGGACACACCTGGTGTTCAGGGTTTGGTCTAGCCTGTTAAATACCTGTGGAAGGCAAATTTAATGCTTCAGCAGACCAAAACAATTTGGACAACAGCATGCTTCCACATTGTGTACACAGTTTGGGGAAGAACCTTTTCTATTACAGCATGAATGTGTCCCAGTCAGCAAAGTAAGCTCCATAAAGACATGGTTGGACGAGTAGTTTTGGTGTGGGAGACCTAGTCCTCAATCCAATCCAATACTTTGGGATAAACTGGAACAGAGTTTGTGAGCCAGGACATCTCGTGCAACATCAGTGTCTGACCTCATAAATGCTCTACAGAATGAATCAGCAAAAAATCCACAGAAAGTGTTATAGATAAAAAGTGTGAACCAGCTACATGTTTGAATGCATCGTCATAAAATGTCGGTGTAATGATCAGGTGTCACAACATTTTGGTCTTTTGTCCATATAGTGTATGACAATTGCAGTAGCCAGTTTATCAGACCAATCAATGGGATACACCAAAATATATGTAACATACATTGTTTGTTTATATAATAAATAGAAACTATTTTTATTTAAAAAAAGGGCCTAACAGTACTCTATTGGTACTATCATGGTCTATTGGAAGGCTGCAGCCCCAAGGCTATAAACAACCATGCAGTTAAAAGTTTTATCTTTTATGCTGAAATCTAAAGGAAGTTGGGTAAACAAAATCAACAGTACAGCACATCCTTGGCTTGGTAAAAGGCCCTGTCTCCACAAAGCATATTTTTATTAGCATCTATTCATACAGTGTATGTATGAAGGATGTAAACGTACCTTATCTTTCTTCTGTTTTTCGTCCTGATATATGTGCCATCTTTCTCCATCGTTGCTGAAGGCAACCTTGTAGGAACCAACAAACTGCACATGGCCAAAATCCTTTGCCCCCTGGGTAATGACACCTGTGATTTTGGTTGGCAAGGGCATATCCACCTGAAAGAAAGAGAGAGGACAACAAAGAGAGACAGATTGAGTAAACGATAATGGCAGTCAGAAGTGAGAGCCATTGCTTCGCTCTCTTGATGCAGTCAGCACACTTAGCTTTAATTTTCCACGAGGGCTCGTAAAAACACTGTAAATTCATTTGGAGGGGTGGAAATAGGGAGACGGGAACCTTGCTTCAATTATTCACAGCATATTGAACAACAGGGCTCTGGCGCTTTTCGGGCTCAGCAGATCTGAAACAGCTAGCCACAGCAGCTTCTCGGGCGGAGGCCTAGCATTTCAGTTAATTTTTAATAAGCTTTCATTTGCTCTGGATGCTTAATTCATATGTTGCGGGGTTGTTAACAGGGCACATTGAAGTTTATTTGAGGATCGCGTGTCCATTCACCAAAACGGCATGCAAGTTCAGTTTCATGTGGTTTAAAGCTGACTCTGCTGTAGATCTGACAGGAATGATAAAAAAAAAAAAAACGCACCAAAGTGAACATTTCTGTACTCCCCAATCCAGTTAGAAATGAATTAAAACAGTTTAAGTGGAATTCACATCCTTAGCATCAATGTTTCCTATACATTACCTTCATGATATTTAAATAGTAGCTTTGGAAAGTTGACAGACTTTTTTAATGTTTATCCATGTGCTACACTATATGAACAAAATTATTAGGATGCTTGACCATTTCACCAACAGGGACTTTGAATTCAAATTCATAAATTTAGTAGGGTGTTATACAGCTATAACTGCTTCCACTCTGCTCAGAAGTCTTTCCACAAGAATTTCTGGAGTTTTGGAATTTGTGTCCATTCATTCTGTAGCACATTTATGAGGTCGGGCACAGATGTTGGATGAGAAGGCCTGGATCACAATCTCCGTTCCAGTTCATCCCAGAGGTGTTTGATGAAGTTGTGGTCAGGGTTCTTCCCCAAGCTGTGTCCACAAAGTTTGAAGCATGGCGATGTCCAAAATGTCTTCATATGCTGAAATAACAGGTTTGCCCTTCACTTGGACTAAGTGGCCTATACCAACCCCGAAAAACAGGTGTGTCCCAGTAGTTTTGTCCATATAGTGTATGTCCATAGTACATTATTTTTAAACAACAAGCTGTCATTAGTTGGCTCATAATGACCACGACTAGAAAATATGTATAGCAAGCTCAGAGAAATTGAATACTTATTGGTTAAATTATGTTTGGTCCTATTTTTATGAGATCACAAGCTTTATCCCCATCAAGCACTTGGCCTTCCATTTATTGGATGTATCTCTCTTCCTCCCCCATTATGTAGTTAATTCTGATGTAACAGACTTGCTGTCCTCCAAGCACATTGAGCTGTCCAATTATGTCCCATCATCATGTGAAAAGGTGGTGATGCTGTAGATACAACTGGCCATAAATAGTGGGAGTGGCCTCTCAAAAATACAAAAAAGACAAAGAAAAAAGTATGAGAATGCTAATTTAAGGATGTGGCTATATTGTAAACTATTAATGGGTTAATCCCCTGTATTATTTACACAATTGTTTGCACGTATTGCATACAAGTAAATACAACTGTCATCTGATTTATTCATTTCTTTTTGAAAACTGTACCTCGTTTGACTGGCAAGGTTTCATCATGGTCATATACCGTGATGACTGTATAACAATGCATTAACTGTGTCTACAAAAATATTAGCTTGTTTGCTATCTAAACAGCCACTTTAATGTTTCTAATAGCAACTAATACTTAATTCTGTAAACCAGTGTTTTCCAACATCAGTCCTGGAGGCCCCACTGTCATGCACAATTTACTGTTTTCCCTGCTTGAGTACACTCACTCCAGCCCAGAACAGACTTGATAATTTGCCTATTAGTCAGATCCGATTTGTTGGCAGCATGAAAAAGTCTAAAATATGCAGAGCAAGAGTGTCTCCAAGAGCAGAGCAAAAGTAGACACAGGAAAACTTCTGTGTTATTTGGCATTTGCATTACATTATTGCATAATAGTATTATTTCATTTAAATAATCATTATTAAAGCTAGAATAAGGTAACTTCTCAGTCTCTCTCTCTCTGTGAAGTGTTTGCAAAATTAAATAAATAAATAAAATAGTGAATGAACTGGAATGAACTCATTGTCAGGAGTCCCCCAGTACAACTCGAACTATAAGTATGCAATAGGAAAAACTGTATGAAATATACAACAAATGTAGTGTAATATAACAACAGTAAAGTGAAATACACCAGATTTCTGATATCCACTTTCCTATAAAGGCAAAGACACTCAGACCTCTAACTGCTTAATAAAGCAGCTGGTTTAAAATATAACCAGTATAAAGGGATATTTTCATATAGGTCATAATTTGAAAGATTAAGCTTCTCCTCATGAACAGCTGATTTTCATTTTAACAGTCACTCATAAAAACACAACTAAGCCACAGAAATAGGAAAAAGAAAACTTCCACAAACAAACTGGTTCATTCACCTAGTATGTACAAGACTAATGGTGTGGGAGTGAATGCTGTAAACACAAAATGTCATATGTCGAGTCTGTTGTAACCCAAAGAACCCCTGTATTTGTATTTGAAACATTGATTTCTACTTTTCTTTTACATTTGTGTTTTTTTGCCCTGTAGTTTCCAGTGATTAAATATATGCATGAAGTACCAGACAAATCTAGATCTGAAATGGAAAGTGAGAGATTTAAAGGGAAGGTTATCATTGAGACCAAAAAGACCACACACAGTTCAAGCAGCACTGACAAATTAAAGCACGCACACCATCCCATTCATCCTTTTAAGGCAGGCTCATGACAGCACGGCTGTCAGTCTTGCCACAGCCGTGAAAGAAAAGGGCATGCAAGGCGAGGAAGACTCAGTGAATATTTACAAAGGAATCAACACAAAGCGTTAAGTCCTGTCATGCAGTAAGTGTTGAGATTGCGATGTATATAGCGTTTGTGCATATATCCGTGCAGAGATGAAAAAGTAAAGGTCATAGAGCTCATTTGCATGCATAAGGCTTAGGGGGTAAGATGGTGAACCTAAGCAATGAATGTATGAGGTGGAGTTAATACAAAGAGAAAAAGATGTGGAGGTCTACAACAGCAGAACACGAGGGCAAAACAATCTGTAGAATGGAATTGTTCCACCAGCGCATAGGAGACACTTTAATCACTGGATGTGAAAAATAACAATGTGCCATTTTTGCCATTTTACTGCCTCTGTTGTTTTCAAGGTATAACATATATACACACACACACACACACACACACACTTAAGGGGTCCTTGTTTTTTTTTCCTTTGAGGACCATTTCTTTCATTTTTTGTGGATTTTGTAAAAACCTTTTTCCTTCCCTTCACTATCCTTATTAATGGAACATGCTGATTCCTCTGCTGCGATTAGCTGCCCTGTACTGCGCCTCACTCAAAAGGTTGTGTGAAATGAACAAATAAATAAATGAATAAAAAGTTACAAGCCTGGGTTATTTGAAAGGCTGCTACATTTATATAAATACAGCCACATCCACAGCTGTTACAAACGCACAGCATATAATCACTCTAAATCAATGAAACGTCAGTTCAAGGGACTTCACAACCAGGATAAATTCAAAAGATTATCCATTCAATGAGCGATATGGGTTGAGAAGTAATTGACTTGTAATGTAACTTTGACAATATTTACACAAAAGATTTGTTTTCTGGTTTCTGCACCTTTTAGGAATATATATATATACACATTTTTTTTGTTTCTATTTTTTTTTGTTTAAAGCTGTCATGTAGAAATATGGCATGTGTTTCACAATTGCTTATGTTCTAGATATTGACCTAAAAAATATGGTACAAACATGATTAAAATCTATGTAAGTTGCAAGACAGCCTTACTAAGGTAAACTGAAATGCACAACAGGCAGTTCTTACAGTGAAGGTGGGCAGCTATGAGTAAAATATCTTTCGATAATTATTTAATAAGGTGGACACAAGGAAAATAATCTCCCCACAATTTTACTGCAGTGTAAGGAGAAACACAGATCAAGGCAAGAAGTGAAACAAATGGTAAATTGTCATCGTTAGGCAAAACAGCTCCTTATATGAAAGTTCCCCTGGCTTGCGTTAATGATTGAAAGGGGACATAATATGGAAAACTCATTTTTTGCATCGTTTTGTATTTCCAGTTGTTTCTCTACTACTCCTATAAACACCCCAAGTGCAAAAAAAATTACATCCATCCGTTTTCTGTGAGTTAATTGAAAGATTTTGGTGTCAGGAATCATAAGCTTGTATGAGCAGTTTGGATAGTTCCCTCATTCTGACGTCAGGGTCAGGAAATTTGCATAGAACCACCCCTCATCTGTCGAGCCCTCACCTTCTAGATTAGTTGAAGAACTGCCATTTTTATCTGCTGGTGTTGTGAACACACAAGTTCCTGGACGTTATGGCTACAGGCAAAGGCAACTCACACATGAAGTGCTGAGTTCATCTTGCTCTGGGTCCGACTCAGGGTCAAACATATAGAGCAAACATCGGTTTTAGATTTTACACCATTTTTATTCGTTGAAATCAGATTTTACTAACATACTCTCATTTATAAGAGTAAAAACAGAATCTCTGGATTCCATCTCATTCCTATGTAATAAACTCTAGTGAAATTGAGGTAGTCTTGGAGCACACCATAATGATAACAGTAGTTACCAAGTTCTTTGCAGTCTGTACCTCATACGTACCCAGTTAATACCTTAAGGGACTCTAAAAGAAAGTATTATTGTATGAGCTGAAGTTGAGTAACCATTTCTTTGCACTGTAACTCAAAGAAACTTTTTGCATGAATCATGTGTTATATTCTCCCATCTACACTTGATCTCCCTTTATTCCTATTGTGCTCAAGTAACCTTCAGCAAAAGCTTTCAGAAAGACCAGAAAGTTTATGAACTGAGTGGTCCAGCTCAGCATGTGGTGGAGGATCCACAGCTTCAACGGAGAAACTATGCCTTGACTGTAGATCAATGGCGCTGCTAAAATGAAACAAAGCGGCCCAAATCCCGTGCTGGCTCCAGAAATATGTCAATAGGGATTAGGCATTACAACGGACCTTCGCCGTGTGCTGCCTGTGCACGCTGGCGTCGGTGACACTTCTAAACTAATTGGGCTAGTTGTGGCTGTAAACAAAGCAGGCTGCTGGTGAATGGGCATGCCAGAGCGAGGCTGTGAGAGCTTGATTACACACACAAAGCTAATCTCGTTCTGACCAGTAAGTTACAGCAGTGGCCAAATGCAATGGCCAGGCCTTGGAGCCTCATAATTGCTAAAAAATATATCCTTACCTTGTACCTCATGCACCTTAAGCTTTGATGGCTGCAACTGAATTAAGGTGAAAACAAGTTTGTGTTGGTGTGCAAGGTGCATTCAGTACAGCAAACTTAAAAAAACACTTTGAAGTCCGAAAAGGCCCAGCTTGGGTCTCATAGTTGGTCTCATTAAAAAAATCAATGACCCTTAGTATAAAAATCAGTGAATAAATACACCAACTTCAGGGGCGAGACGGCTATGACAAACTACAAATCCCATAATACTTTAGGGTATCTAGCTTGCTCTACTGACCTGAAGGTTTATTATTTTCCCCAGTGTTCAAAAGCATGTTCCATAGGCTACCATTCAAACAGACATTCAGTTTCTGACCAAATGTTTTAATATGTTAACTGTTTTTTGCTGGTGATCTATTGGTTCCAAAGCCATATAAAAAGCAGTTTCTCCTAATTGTTCATGGACAAGCAATGAGCAGCACAGCTTGGCTATTGTTCAGACCACAGGGAGAGTTGATCCAGATGACATACTTTGAGCTTTGAGGGGGCCGTTACACGTGCCAATCTCACTGAAACAAATAGGTAGCAATGACTGTATCCTTGCATTACTTCTTCTACTACTCCCCTCCCACCCTCAGCATCATCTTTGCATCTTTTCATCTTGACTCGCTTCTGGCACTGAAGTTTGAGCCATTGTGTGACAGTCCATGCAGAGAACTGTGAGTAATGAGACGTGTTAACAATGCTGATTGGCGCTGTTCCTGTTCTTTCCACCAAAATTAAGCCAATCCATTGCTTCTTGGATAATTCACAAGCGTCGCTCAGACACCACACCCTGGGAACCCAGCTGCAAAATTGAGAAATGGCTCAGGCCTGTGTGTGGCCACTGCCTTTGTTTAGATGAGTGGGAGGGAAAAGGCTGCATCTTCTCACTGACATGAAAGCCAATGCGTGGCGGCGGCAGCCGTAGCACAAGAGTTTAAAGTGGTACTCCAGAAAGGAACGGAAGGAGCAACTAGCAGGCTGGTTTGAAAGAAATCAAATTAAAGGGGCTCCATCCAGTTGCTCGGCTGGGCTTGGGGATGTTCCTGGAGCTAGCATAATGTAATTGAGAGCACTGAAGATTCATTTAATTTGCAGTGCCTGGCATTCTGACCCGCTTTCTTGTCTCCAGGTGAACAGGATGTTCAGCTCCATGTGAGAGTGATGATGTGCGCTTTATATACAAACCGCAAATTAAAAGTAATGACCTTGCAGAAACCCATCCTGGCTAGAGCTTGTAACACTACAAAAAATGCCTGCCAAGCTGAGAAATTAAACCAAAGACAAGCAATTACAGGGCATGAGGACTGGACCCTCTAAATGCTGACGAACCATTCACAGTGATCTTGGTCAGCTAAGACGTATTCATTGCATCTAGCCTGAGAAAGAACATATGCGGCAGAAAGCCCATATGGGCATATTAAATGTACTGAGGTAAGAAAGCTGTCTCATTTACAGCAAAGTATAGCATACACTAACTGTGCACTGTGGATAATTTTTTCTTGTTTTACCTTGCTAACACTGCTAGAGGTACCCCTGAGCACAGTACTGTCCCAAACACTGCTCCCTGGGTGCCCCTCATTGGTGGGAGCCCCCTGTTTCACTTGATGAATGGGATAAATGCAAAGAAAGAATTTTACATAGTTCAGATTGTGTGAACACACTTTTTGTTCTGTGGTATAACAGGACCTAGTTTTAGTTTAATTTACTTTATGTTCCTTCCGTGATTTACTTTTGTCACTTATACTGAACTGCATTTACTCAATATCAGTGTTATTATGAATGTTAAGTTATTAATATTTAAACTTGAACGTGAGTTTTGAACTACCCTGTGATAACATCTCAGCAGAAGGCCTCCTTAAGTGTGTGAGGGTAGGTTTGGTTCATACACAGGGCAGGGGCCCGAGGTCACAGCTAGGTTAGACAGTAAGCATGTTTGGAGCCCAGTTGAGCTGTAAATTAAAGAGGCAAATGAAGGTTCAAAGGCTTCTTGATTGATTAAGAGGCACTCACCTATGAATACACAGTGAGTGTTAACACTTTTAACTTTGGTGTTTTTGAAGTCTTTAGGAAAAATAAGGGAAAAGAAAATATGATTCATCATACCAGTCTACCTTCTTCCATTGCTCCATGGTCCAGTTCTGGTACTCACACGCCTACTGCAAGCCATTTTAGCGGTGAACATGGTCAGCATGGGCACTCTGACTGGTCTGCAGCTACACACAGCCAGCGTTATATTCAGCAACCTATGATACGCTGTGTGTTCTG
>JBBMFX010000037.1:8184916-8211279 GCA_037832545.1 Rhabdalestes septentrionalis | reverse complement strand
AACAACAACAACAACAACAACAACAACAACAAGAAGAAGAAGAAGAAGAAGAAGAAGAAGAAGAAGAAGAAGAAGAAGAAGAAGAAGAAGAAGAAGAAGTTGTAAACAAAGTAGTCTTGAATTTGAGTTGCCCTAAACTGTATGTTTAGATGATGAAGATAATTTACATATATTTGTCTCAACTGAGTTACTGGGGGTACAGGGCAGTTCAAATATTGCAGGGCAGCTTTTGTTTGAGATCTTTTAATGACCTCTATTTAAAAGACTAAGAGAAAGGGAACTGATTAACATCACTGGACAGAGAATAAGAGAGATAGAATATGTCTTTGTCTCTCCACTGCAGTCCCCTTGCATGACCTGGGGTTCTCCCTCTCTCAGCCCCTCTTCCCATCTCCTTTTCTTCTTTTTTTCTGACCCCAACTTAAGATTTTTCAGCAATATAATATAGCCCGAGTGAAGGTAGAAGGCCTCAGTATTCATGCTTGCGTTTCATGGCAGGTTGACATTATGAGATTTTTGGATGTCCCAGACAGAAAATATACCAAAGAGAAATTTAGAACGGAATCTCACAAAATGGGCTGTCTGCTCTTTTCTATTAACCAACTGATAGGAACACAACATGAAATGATGTGCAGATGAAGTGGTGCCTGCATGTTGATAATATTCTTTCGTTATATATTGAGGTCCACATTTATATCATGTAAAATGTATAAACTCTATTCACGGTACACTCTCAACTGTCATAGCAACTGTCATTCAGTAGGTGTTACCATTGCACAGTTAGTTTATCAAATGAGAAATCTTGGTTTGTAGGCGCTTTTTGAGAGCGGAATTTAAAAAGAAAAAAGCGCTGTAATTTATTTGACTCATGAAAGAGTAACTATCATATTATTTTAATGAGCTGTTTCTATTAATACCTGTAAACATTCAAAAAACATTTAAAATTAAACAAACTTTCTGGGAAATTAAAATGGCAATAATTAGAAAAAGACACAGTTAATATTTCAGAATAATGCTTCTGTTGGTCTTGCAGGCTGGTGGGGCAAAAAATTGTCCAGTTTGCCACACAGATCTTCCCCAGCAACACATCTAACCCCCAACCCCATGGAAAAGGGCAGACACAACACAACATACATGCAGAAGAGCCCTGGTACCCAGCCTCAGCTCAAAAAATGTATCAAAAATGTATCATTCTTAACAAAAGAGCTGTGTGCGCGTGCACATTTGAGTAATGTGGGGCTGTTAACGGGTTCAGGCTTTTAAAAGGAGAACATAGCACCCATTTTAGGAGAACCTTCAGTCTGTGTGTAAATGAGTGGATTACAAAAATTGATACAAAAATTCAAACAGAAGTCCAGATATATGTATGCGAAAAGGCACAGCGCATCATTTCCTTTAATTCAATAAAGCTCAATAATGTTTTTATTGTGACAAACTAATATATATTCACTCTGTCACAATGTTCTTTATATGTCAGATTTAGAACTCCTTTGTGCAATCTTGCTAAGCTACAATTTAACTTTCTTCAGTGATATGAGCCAGCAAGGTTAGATACCCAGAGAACCAAAGCTCATGACACAATCAAAGAGATATTACCTTGTATTTGTAAATGTGTGAGGCAGTGAAAGTTGCATTTCATTAGTCCTTCAGTAGCAGAGCTATCAAAACTTTGCATACCCTTAAGCAGTTTACATATTTTTTTCCCCACAGTTACTGCTTCTTTGCTATTGCAGGCAAAATACTATGGCCTGTAAAATGGAATTAGCATGTAAACAGTAAACAGAGTTTCTTTCCTGTTGTGGATTTAACATATTTTTTACCTGGAAAGTCAGCAAAACATGTACTTTGGCCAAAGTTATGCAAACATTTGCATTCAATTATATTTGCCTCATCTTGAGAGTTGAAAAAGCAACATGCCTTTGAGATACTAAGACTAATTCACTGCGGTTTTTAAGAAGTTGAGAAAAAAAAAACAGAACCAGATAATATTAATTGTCCAAACATTGTGGGTTCAGTTCGCTTATTTGCACCTCTGTAGACCCAAGCATGTCCTTTCAGATACACTGCAAAAATGCAAATTTTCTGAGTGGTATCACTCCAAACAACATTTGCTGGGACCTTTATTTCAAGAGGGAACATGTTTCCTAAAAAAAAGAACTGGACCACTCTCCCTAAGCTCTAACACTGATGTGTTGCGCTTCATTTTTCGTGTGTGACATTTAAAAAGAAGCACATCTTGCCTTTCATTCAGCCAGGCATAATCACTACTTCTGAAGACAATTAAAATCCCACTAATACCCTGATTGAGCTGGGCTACACAACTCACAGCTTCCACAAGGAACATGCAGCACCACTGTGAGTTGCATGTTTGTTAGTGATTCGGCGAAGGGCATGACGGAAGCGCCCGGCAGGTGACACAGTGAAGCTGCGTTCTTAACCTGAAGCAATTATAGGAAGCTCTCTGATTAACACAAACACATGTTTCTGTTTGGCAGAGTCGCTGTTGTTAATCAAGGGCGTGCAATCTAACAGGAATCAATCTTGCAGGAATCAATCTAATTAATGGCTCAGTCCTGCACTCCAACACTTGGGAAAAGGCACGGAGCGATTTGTAAGAGCGCTACCAACCCAGGAGCTACTGCAGGTTCGTTCTGAAGCGCGCCATACCGGGCGTACCCGACTTTAGCGTGCATTAGTGAGGGCTAGCTGAGACTAAGCCAATTTGCCCTGACTAGTAAAATGTAATGACATCATTACAGGACAAATCTCTTAGTTAATGAATAACATTTCTATTCAATTTACTTTGTGTCTCTGCTCATTTCAAAGTCACAGGTGATAAAAACGTGATAAATGCAAATGTTCTTTGTCTTTGTGGAATAAAAAGTCTTCAAAAAGAAATACTCAATTTGACATGCACTGAAAAGCCTTTTTGCTTAAATAATATAACTGTGGTCAATTTTTGTCTCTAATTGTGCATGAAATTTACAGAATTCTCCATGGATGGGCAGTCAGACCTAGGCTAAGATGACAAATCAGTGGAGCACTGTTATTAACCACTGTGCAGAAAGTGCAGAACAAATTGCCAGCATAGGAGAGCAATTATAAGTAGGAGTAAAGTCAGTGTGAGAGTAGGCCTATATAACGGTTCGCCTATCCATGGATTATTTCCCAACTTTCCAGGTAGTTGCTCTTCACCAAATGCAGAAAAAAGAAGATCTCAGTATGCCAGGGGTGTTATGTTAAATCAGCCACCCTGCTATATTAACGACAACTGTATAAGCCACTGCAATGAGTGCAATACATCAGGGAGACAGTGCAGTTGTTTGTGACTACGGCTTTGCCGCTTTGCACCGTGGGCAACGTTAACGAGGGCCAATTACATGAGGCAAAATCTTCAAAAGCCGTAATACAGGAGGCTGGCCACATCTGAGAAGTGTTTCGAGGCAGGCCTAATTATGTGTCCGACTACAGACAATCCAGCGCACATATTTATCACTGTACAGGAGATAATTAGCTGAGAAAACACGGAGCAATCAGATGACAAATGAGCAATGAAAGTGGAAACTTGCAAATAGCTTGTTTATGACCTCTTCTCAGTCGTTGGGATTACAGAAGGGGGAGATGCTGAGAGAGGGGAGTTGAAAAGGCGTGGTTACAATTACAGAGGCGAGTGGCATGTCAATGGTGAAGTAAACCATAGTTTTTGTATTATTATAAAAACAACACGATAAAAATGTACAGAAATTAAGGTCCTTCATAACAAGTGACATAGATGTACATTAACATTTATAACGTATTCTAGCAGGGATATTTCCACAACTTTCAAAGTCTAATGAATATGAATAGTTGTTGGAATAAACCTTAATAAATATACATGTGTCACGTTAAAACATTTGAACATTTAACAGCGTCTTTGTTAGACATGCCTGCATCGCCCAGCTGATGTATTATTAAGGACCCCACAAACTAGACATGCTGAGCCATATTATATATTGGTCAAGAATGGGAACTCGTTGCTTTTGGAAGTGTCCCCGATTTTATTCAGGTCACTAACTCTTGCATACAGAGTGGGTTGGCACCCGGCTCCCTTAAACCTGTCATTCATTTATGACAGACGCTATTATCCAAAGTGACTTCCTTTCCCTAACTACAGGGGGCAGTGTCCCTTGAGCAACTTGTGTTTAAGGGTCTTGCTCAGGAACCCAGTGTTGGTAGGAAGGTAGGATTTGAACCCATGACCTCTTGGTCCAGATGCAAGTATCCTTCCCACTGAGCTACCACCACCACTTCACTCACTCCCTCTAACACCATCTGGTTCTGCCATCCCTACACACAAGGTAAATTCTGGACCGACTGATCGCATTCTGGTCCCCCACTGGTGGAATGAGCTACCTAATCCAACAAGAGCAGCAGAATCCCTCTCTAGCTCCAAAAACCTCAGGAACACTAATCTGTTCTGATTACATCTCCTCTCCTAATGCTTCTTGCATTATTTTTACATTAAGATTTTTGCATTTTGAGTTTCCTCATATTGTAAGTCACTTAGAATTTTAAGTGTCTGCCAAATGAATGTAATGTAATGTAATATCTTCCTGTTTAGCTTACAGAAGTTTAGCCATGCCTACTAAGAATGAAAGTATAAGAAGCGCTTGCCATTGAATGAGGCACAATATAGAGCAGCCCTTCGTAACAAAGGTAATTTAAATATATTTTAAAGGCATAATAACACAGTGACAAAATCAGCCTGGTTAATCCTGAGATATAAAGACAGGTTGAAAACAGTGATGCAATGACTGGCACAGAGGACCATTCCAACAGAAAAAGAGAATTGCAAGAAACATGTCGAATATGGAACATTTAAAAAAGGTGCAGACCTTTGCTGCTGACTGTAAGTGAAGCACTCAGCTTCCTTAAATAAACCGAGACCTAAAACAGCCATAGTAAATGATAAATAGCGTAAAATATGCACAGAAAAGCAAAGTCTTTTAGATAAAGAGGCCAATGCAAATGATCTGTTATCTGTAGTCCTTAATCATTGGTCAGTTTCCAACTCGAAAGTGATTTTTGACTGGAGATTTTTGGGTGGACAACTTTGTGATACTGATTCAGCAAAAAACACCATATAATGCCACTATTATCATCAGTGTCGCTGCTCTGCTGAAAACATCCTAAATAATATCTGATCAGAGACAGACGTGTGGTGAATGGGGTAGAAGGTGGGTAAAAGTATCCAACATATTGGTAAATGATGTAATAGTTCTCTTGTTTAATATGAAGCTTTGAATTGGTCTTTTTTATAGGAAAACTCAGCAAAACAGAATATTATGAAAGAGATAAACATGTTACAAAGCAGTGTTTTAATAGTTCTATTGCTTTATATGCAACTTTGAAGGTGTGTTTTTGTAGGAAAACATGACAGAATTGAATTAAGGGAAGAAATGAAAGCACTAAAATGGCGCCCAACACACTGGTAAATGTTTAATAGTTCTCCTGTTTGAAATGCAACTGTGAATGGGTCTTTTTATAGGAAAATACAGCAGAACACTGTTTCACCCCAGTCATTTCACAGCAGTCCCTGGAACTGAATGCTGTAGCGAATATGCAGGTGGTTGTACTTGACACTGTGACACTGAAACGAATGTAAAACTTTGTTACAGTTTGCAATGCTCCGGTCTGAGTGAGAGTTTTTCTTGTAAGCCAGTTCAAGATACATTATGATATTTTTCCTGAATAAAGACACAGAACAGTTAACTGCTACATAAAAATGCTATGCAGCAAAATAGTTCACATTGTTCATTCAGAAAGTTCTTCCCAACTATTTTCATCCTAAAGCAGCTCAGTGGGGTTTTAGTCTGGAGACTTCTGTCCACGCCATGTTTTCCAGTTTACCATCTTGTTCTGTGTTCTGCGGTAGTTCTGGAAGAGCTTGGTTTTGGGTCACTATCTTGCAGTAGGATGAACCCGACCACCCAGGCACATACCAGAGGTACTGCATGGAGCTACAGAATTATTTCCCACTTCTGGGTAACCTCACCACCTCTCGTAGCTCAGCACTGTCCTTTGTACCATTACATGCCTTTCACTGGATATGAAATGTTTGAATGTCAAAAAAACAAAAAACAAAAACAGTGGGAAGGTGTTCTAAAGCTTTTGATGGTAGTGTATCTAAGTATCAAGTTGTAGCTATGTTAATATTTGATCAGCATTGAAAAATACCAATTATTTTAATGTGATACTCTAATTTATAGCTGTGGCATCTGACACGATTTATGCTATGAGGTTTATGCAGCAGAGTTAGCAGGTTTTCATTATTATATTTGTGTTGAAAATGACAGGTCTCAGCTTTTTCTGTACAATTATGAGATTCTGCAGTACTTACTGATAAAATTCAGTTTAATAATGTGGTTTAGGTCATTTGTCCTGAGCTGCAGCAGCCTAAAACATACGCAGCTGATATACTGTGTCCTGGGTTGACAGTGAAACAGCCCTCACTCCATCTAAGCCAGGAAACCTAACCAAGATGAGCTATTTTGGCATTAATATGTAATGTGTTTTTAATAAACACATTTCATGACACTTTTACATTAATGTAAATAAACATAATCATTTTTGGACCTAATTTTATTCTTCGGTAATGAGGCATGGAAAAGCCGTCTGCTACTGAGAAAGATGGGCTGAGTGAGTGAAACGAGTAGAGAGGTGTTTATTGTAGTTTAGGCTAGGTGGGATACTGACACATTGGGCATATATATTGTACATACATGTTCCAGAGATGCATTCCTACTTTTGTGAATGTGTGTTTGCACACAACGATTTGCATACATTGTGCGTTCTTGTTAATTTACAGGACAGATGTTCCATTGAGGAACACATTGTAGGTTTATGATCACTGATTTTAGGTCAGTTGTAAAATGTTATTGCTCAATATATTAGGCAGATAACATAAAATAAATTAAACAAACAAATAAATTAAATTAAGATGAGAGATTTTTGGAATGGGTGGAATTTTATCAAGAAAAAGCACAGGTTTAAAGCTAAAACCTGGAATAAAGCTGAGAGTTGGGGATTGTGCAAGTGTGTTATTATTCTAAGGAGAAGTAATTCTAAGGAGAAGCTTGTGTGATCATCCTAAAAGGAGATCGAGCATGGTGGATATTCCCAGTATAGCCAGTGAAAGGGTAGCAGATTTCAACAAACCAGATTTGTAATAATCTCTAGAACAAAACTTGGGTCTTAATGTTTCACTTATAAATATTCCAATTAAACATCTCTATTTTACAGTGATGAAAACCGATCCAATAAAGTTTTAATCATCCAACTGCTACGGCCAATCAGTCATTATAAGATTTATTTATTAATATAAGGCACATGAAATCATGCTGGCTGTGTAACTAGAACAATAGCTCTGATAATGAGTGGGGGGGCAATCATGCGGTTTCTATACACATCTAACCTCTGTCATTTACAGCTACACTTTTCTTTTTTACATCTAAACTAAAGCTATATTGATGCATAGCTTCATTTAAGCATGAGACTGAATTTGACCTCGTTTTTTGCTGGTTTCTTATTCAAAGCCTCATCCAAATTTTACAGAAACGTAAGCAACATTAAAATAGCATACACAATGCAGCTGACATAACTGTTGTCATGCGTTATTGTTGTCAGGCTAAGTTAGCATATAGCTTATCCATTGAATACATTGATTAAATAGCTGAAAACAAGATACTGATGTGATTATGAGTGGAACTACCTATTATTTGAAGGAAACAGATGGTTATGGTCTTATGGGGAGGTGAAAAATATCTGTAACTGTCTCTAACTGTACCATCAGGGGGCCAGTATATGTGCACACGCATACAAAATAGTCCTATTACATAAATATGAAACAATAAAATGCATTTGCAAATTCATAAATGACTCTCCTTAAATAAATGATGACATTAAATTGTATATCATTGTTTATGCAATATATATTGTGACAGGTAATGCACGAAGGATAATGAGCCAAATGAACTGAATTGCATGATTCTCAAAGATGTAAAAAAAAAAAATGGAAAGAATGAAACACTCATTATACACCAGAGCAACCAGGGTTTCTATATTCTCTCTAGCAATGCTTTAGGTGTTTTTTGGTCATTAGGTTGCAGCGAGATTAGCCTTTGACTGTGCAAACAGTTCCCTTCTCACTCACAATACATGGGGCACAGGGGTTGTGGGACTGTAAAAATGAAAAAAGCCAGATCCAGTCCTTGGCAGGGTCCCCCTGCTGTGTGGTTTCTGTGTTAATGTCCATAATTGACTAATTGGCCTCAGCCAGCTGGAAGTGCAGGCCATTCGGCTTAGGCTTCTGAGACCTACGTCATCTCATCTAGAAGCACCTTGCTGAGAACATCTCGCTTTGTAATCTCCCAGCTATTACTAAACAGGCTCTGAAATCCAATAAAAGGGACTCAAGCTCTGTCTGTTTCAGAAGTTCATGGTAATGGGGTGCTAATGAAAACACTGCCATAAATCAACAGGCGTCTTTTCCAGGCACGCAGAAGTTTGTTTATGCCCAGCGAACAGAAGAACACACAAGACAAAGAGGAGTAAAGTTAGAAGAACAGAAGTGGCAGTACCTTGTTTTTAGTATTTATAGCTCCAGGACTGGAGTAACTAAGGGTTGTTATGAACTTTCAGCGTGTAATAAAAAGTAAACGCGGCATCCCACGAGGAGTCATAAAGAAAGATATTTCCATATTTTCAACCGCTGTGTATAAAAGTGTGTGAGAAACCCATCTTTCACCTTTTATTCTTTTTTTATTCCAGGACTATGGCTGTTGAATTTAACATTAGAGTTTATGACTAGTCAGCACTACAAATGTCTGTCCTACTGCAAATGTCAAACCATGGCCTACAGCAGTACCAGTAAGTTAGCTGTCAATGTTCCTGAGCAAAGGCTTGGCATGAATACAGTACAATCCTTAAAGGTAGTGTTTTATACATTTTCCTTGGATTTCTTTCTCCCTTGAGTCCACTTATAATGTTTGTGTGGGTTTATCTACCAAAAACAGTATTCATTTTTACCTGACCATTTTCCAATTATTCTTTAACCTGAGGAGTTAAATGGGCTAGTTTTATTTCAGTGGCATATCAGGAAAACCAGGTGTATTTCATTTATATCCAAAAACAATTTTACAAAATACAAAATGTTTTCATTTATGATTAAGTGACCGAGGTTCCTGAGTTCTCAGTCAGCCAAGAAATCAAACTTGATAATGGCATTCAGTTAAACTAGTTAAGCATTACATAGACAGCAATGTGAAATGGTGAAATGGGCTAAAATGTCAACATAGAGGCTCATTTCACATTAACCAAAATCCCAAAATGACTCCGGTCCTCTTAGAATAAAGCTTAGAATAATAGGCAGTTGCCTCACAGTGTAAAGTTAACAGAGTATTCCACAGTAAGAACATCATACCAGCTATCAAACATATTGGTGATAGTGTGATGATATGGGGAGGCTTTAGTGCTTCAGGGCCTGGGTGATTTGACATAACTGACTTATCCATGAAGTTATACCAGAAAATCCAGCAGCGATGTCACCAGTTTCAGCCAGTAGTTGGTTTTAGGGTTTAATTCTTTTTTTTACCCTGCTCTTTTTTGCTCTTTATGACTTCAGCATAAGTGAGCAGAGCTAAACTGTGGTGTACCCAAAAAGATTTAAACCATTTAGATGCCCTGTATCACAAAATCAATGAATGCAAAACACTACTGAGGCATAAGGATGAATTGTATCCAGATCAGTAAAGGCTAGTGAGAAAAGTATATACAGGTGGTGTGTTGGAAGAACTTTTAAAATAAAAGAGTGCAGCTACTAAACAATAGAACCGATTTTATTTACTATGTTCTTAGTAGATTAATCTCTGGAGATCCATGGTACGGTTCAGGCAGCTCCTGAGTGAGTCTTTAACCAAGGTAATAAAAATGTAGAGCTTTAGGCCAGTTGTGGGATGTATTTAAAGTTTACTGAAAACCCAATGGGATGCCTCCAGATTTGTATTTGATGAAGCCATAAGATGAAGATCCGAAACCTGGCAAGGCTGAGTGAGCAGGTTTTGGTATTTGAACAGGGTTTACCAAACCACAGTCTATCATCTGTGCCAACACAGCGCTTAAGGGGCGCAATATAATCCCATAACTACTGTTCTATTTGTGATTTGGGAGTCATTTCATAGAACGCTCAACCTCCCCGAGATTTAAAAGCCGGAATAATTAGACTGCGTGCGATGGATCTCTGTCACAAATCCCAGGTCTTCCGGATGATATAAAAAGACAACACTGACTCATGTCAAATGTGACCTCTGGCTAAATGTGCTGAAACGCTGAGTGCACTGAAGCAGCCACCTTAAATGGACCACTTTAAAAGACATCTGCTCAGACATTCAGACAAAGCTCTGGCAGAAGTCATTTAGAAGACACATTTCTGCAGCCCTGGTCCATTTCTTGGACTTTTTTACATTTTATTCTGTGGTTTCATTGGACAGAAATGATGACAGAAACAACAGACACTGCTAAGAAAAAAAAAGAAAAAGAAAACACTTGGTCCTACATTAATGTAAGTGTCTCTAATATTGTAGGGTTATGCAGCATCATTACTGGGGCTGTATTCACTCTAGTACAGTTTATGCACATCAATCTACTTTTAAACACATGCAATTACATACAATTACATAGGATACACAAAAAACTGGTGAAAGTAGTCAAATTTACATAAACTGTACTTCTGTCAGAGTTCATTTAGAAGGCATGTGTCATTAGGAGTCATCTGGAATGCACTGACAACAATGTATATATCTTTTACATGTAGCAATACTGTAGCACTTAAAAAAAAAAAGGTTGGGGAAGAACATTTTCTATTCCAGCATGACTGTGTCCCAGAGCACAAGTCAAATTTGCATTAAGACGTGGTTGGAGGAGTTTAGTGTGGAAGAACTTGACTGGCCCACACAGAGTCCTGACCTCAACCCCATCCAACACTTTTGGGATGAACAAGAATGGAGATTGCGAGCCAGACCTTCTCGTCCAACGTCAGTGCATGGTCTCATGCTCAAATTCCCTTTAATGTTCTTAAAGTTGATGTAATGGTTTGGTGTCACAATACTTTTGTCCATTTAGTATACAGCTACTATAGGCAGTGTTACCAGTGGTTCCCCTATGGCTATTAAAAGAACTCTGGTGTCAGTGATTTGTAATGAGTGACCTTCAAAAGAGAAGTTATAAATCCTACTAGTTTCTGGACTGTGGCTGTCTGTGCAAAACCTGGGCTTCATCTTAATGTTAGATTGGAGAGAGTGACATGAAAAACTGTTGTTTCTGCAGAAAAGCTCAAGCAGTGCTGGATGCAGGAGAGAAAGAGAAATGAAAATAGGCCATTTTTCAACTTGAAGGGGATATCAGCTTTGAAAGGCTTCCTGAGACATACCCAGGCAAGTGAGAAAAATTCACAAGCAGGAAAGCTCGGTGTTGTTCAGAGGAACCTCCCCGATCTCTCCAAGCTTGACTCAATGAGTTCAGAGGTGGAAGCTGCAATGTCCTGAGACTTCCTCTCCTTTCTGGACTGTCAGAAACTGTGGGGCTCACTATCATTTCAGTGGGGCTTATTAACATTTCAGTGGGCTAGTTTATGGAAAACATGGGCTGATTTTGCCTGACTGATGGATGTTTAATGGGAAGGTGCACGGAGGGAGGCCATTGAACCACACAGTTCCTTACTTTTTAATTTAGACAACCATATTGACTGACATAAATGTATAAATGCTAATTCAAAAGCAAAGCAAGGCCAGAAATGAATTTGCATATTTATTTTTTCATAAAAACATATTTAAAATTTTAAACAGACTGGACCTTCTCAGGTTTGCAATATTACCTCTGGAATTGAAGCCTTTAGTTTACTTTAAGAGATCAACAGAAATCAACTTGTGTGGAAAGTCCATTGTATTATGTAGAAAGTGGTTAGAGCATCTGATTAAATATCACCGTCATATCTGTCAATACCTTTGAATACTATCATAATGCGATTTTACAATACTATTCTTTTGATGGTACATTTATAAGAGAAGAAAAGAGCATTCTGAACTTCTGTAAGGATTTGAGCTGATGTCATTTTGGACCGCTTCTCTTGCCCCACCTGTCATGAAATGTTAATATGATGTAAAGGTCGGCTTGCATTTTTAAATGAAACAAATGTGGAAAATGTACTCATCCACATCAAAAGAGCTTTTTAGGGCTCTGACAATGAAGGTTAGTGAAACCACTGTTCAAGTGTTTTTGAAAAAAAAACAACTGTTTTATGTGATCAGGTGCAATGCGTGTGGTTGGTTTTTTTTGGTGGTCTCTGCATATTGGGGGTTATTTCAGTTTTGTGGCATGCTTTGTTGAACACATACAGAGTTGTGCCTACCAGACCACCTCCCAAACCCACTGGAACAGTTCGTGTGAGTATTTTTCAAAAGGTTTTTTGGAGTTGACAGAAAACGTTTAGAAAACTAGGACAAAAAAGGTTTCAAAAATATCTAGAAATGCTTGAATAAGGCCAACAGGGAAAACCAACATAAAACAAGCATTTTTTCCATTTTTTGGATCCTTAAACAGAGTCGCGGGCGATGTCGGGGCTTATCCCAGCACTTGTAGGTCAGGAGGTGAAGAAACACCTTCTGGACAAACACATTCATGCACACAATCACACAAGGACAAACATATTCATGCACACACTCATACCTGGGGGCAATTTAGCATGTCCAGTTCATCTGACGTGCATGTTTTTGGACTGTGAGAGACACGGGAGAGACTCCAAAGTTAAAGGACTCTGATTGTCCCTGATGGGTGTTTAACCATGGATGTACATTCTTCATTACCTTAAAGACATGTTTATCTGAAGAGTCATGTATAAAGGTTTATAATTTCGCCCCATGTCATAAATGTTGAAATAATGTGCACATTTACTTCCAAATTCATTTCACTGATTTTGATTGGTTTTGATTAACTGTTAAGGCTTTTCAGTTTGTTGGGGTAATTTGTTTGATACGTGGAGGGCTTGATCTAGCAAAGATAAAAATAGATTAATTTATTTCACAACTTACCTTACAGAGCAGGCCTACACATGATAATTAATGTGCTAAACTAATCAGTCATCTTTTATTATTAATCGGATTAAAGCAATCAATAACAACCTGATTATACCAACCAATAAAAACTCTTAATGTGGTGTATGTGGTAAATGCGGTCCCCTCACGGCAAGTTAAAGAGAACCCAGACAAACACTCTGAATATATCATCAGCATGAATTTAGGTTTAAATGGGTTAAACTATATTAAGCCTATCCTTGGACTACATTAAGGTGCCAATTTAAGGTATTTCCTCCATTTAAAAAAAACAAAAACAACCCTATTTGGGGCTCAGTCCATCTGTAGGCCAACAGTTTTGTTTATTCCGTCACAGTCCTGATGTCATTGCTCTTATTATAAAGGGTAATAAGAAGTAACATTAAGGCCCTATGAGTTTAACTGGCTCTGTAAATGATTAAAGTGTTAAATCTAAATCATATCTACTAAAAGAGCATGACTTTGGAAGTTGCCCTTGGAGCTCAATGTACAAAGATGTCACCGTCTCTAGATTAGCCCACCTGATCTAAATCAGAATAACGGACACATAGCTCGTGACCCTTTGTGCCTCACTGGCCAGTAACCAGGCAGTATGTTCCGCATGAATGGGCTTTTCTCGAGAAGCTCGCAAGGTCTTTTTTTTTTTTTTTTTTAGCCTCTGCAGCATTGCAGTCGTCTTGATTAATTGTAATACTTAATTTGTCATTAAGCTTGATTAATTCCATTAATCTATCAAGTCTGCAGTCATTTTGTAATGTCACTGGTAATCGATTACTCACCAAGGCAACTGGCATAGAAAAGACATTTTGAATATCTAGGTCTGTACCTCCTGTTTTTTTGTGTGTGTCAGCAAGTGCATTTTTCATTTTCAGGAATTGAGGATCTGAAATATTCTATGCTTACAATAATAAGGAATTTTGAATATGGTTTTCGCATTGGACTGACTAAATGTAAGGCCTAGAGAATTCTTTCCCTGTCAAACACCATAACTTAACTCCAGAAGTTGTTGCAGGCCTATCATTAATCCTCATTTTGGCCAAATGAAGCGAATAATTTAGCATGGAGGCAAAAAATAATTCTAGAACTTCTTCTACAAGACAAGTAATCCACCAGTAGGCACAAGTGCAACTGGCACAGCAAATGAATTGCGGATAGAGAAGTCAAATGCAAGCTAACACAAATTAGAGAGAAGCAAAAAAATGGAATATGCTCCAAGTGGTTCCTCTATTTGCTAATGCCTTCCTTGATAGGAAGCAATTGATTTTTAATCTGGCCCACAGCCCTACTCTTATCTCAGCATGTTTCTCTTCTAAATCTTTCATCAATGATCGATTTCACCAGGATTTTGTAGCCTTGGCAGCAGTGAGCCAAACAAAGTGCCCAGTAGCCTGCTGTTCCGTTTAGAGCCTTTAAAGAGAGAATAATGCAGAATAAACCATCTTTCAGGCCATGACACGGATGAGAAGATTTTGATGAGAAGTGTAGATTGTGTCCAGAAACCAGTGCTGCTCCACCTCACTTGCTACCAATCCTCTGCCTACCCTGAAGGAATGTGCAGGGGTCAGAGAGCCAGCGGGACTTGAACTGTAACTGGAAAACCAGCCGTCCATTCTACTCTTGAACATCACCAAATCTGATGCTGATTACTTTACTAATTTATGACAATGTTCACTCTAAAGTGTGATACTTTGGTGATTAACCACTGTTCCTGCACAATCTACACTATATTGAGCAAAAGTACTGGGAACCCTGACCATTACACCAACAGGGACCATAAAGACCTCACATTCAAATACATAGACTGTAATATGGATTTATCCCACTTTGCAGCCATAAAGGCTTCCGCTCTTCTTGGAAGGCTTTCCAAATTTAGAGTTTCTGTGGAAATCTGTGCCCATTCATTCTGTAGAGCATTTCTGAGGTCAGACACTGATGTTGGACGAGGAGGACTGGTTCACAGTCTCTATTCCAGTTCATCGCAAAGATGCTGGATGAGGTTGAGGCTAGGATCCTGTGTGGGCCAGTCAAAATGTTCCAAACTGAACTCCGCAAATTAGGAAGCATGGCATATTTTCAAAATGTCTAGGTATCCTAGATTTGATGCACCTGTGACAACCGGTATGATTGAAACACCTGAATAATAATTAAGAGGTGCGTCCCAATACGTTTGTCCATGCCATGTATTTATATTTGCATCTTCTCCTTCAAATATTCGGTTTTCTCTTACACAGAATGGGTGATGTCACTATTAGATCTGAAAGGAACCTGGGTTCTCTGAATGCGGTTTCTGACGAAGCTAACCAAATAGCACATACTTATGTATTCTCTGCTGGGAATCACTTAAGCAGGTGTTTGGAGCTGCCTCGTTCTCGCCCCAGCTATTGGGACAGATGGTAAGATGTCCTCACAAAATCAGTTTCTGGGTCACAGAGGACAGGAGCTGGACTGGTAGAAAGATGCTGTAACTTTTAGTGTTTCTAGACATATAAAGTGGACTTCTGCCTGTCAGCATAGAATCTGGTGCATTTCGCTTATCATGCCCAAGAACTGCCCACTTCAACAGGAGAGGACTTTTGACTGACATGTAAAATAACCATGCACAGACCACTGTCTGAGTGCAGTTTTTCAAAATGGGACCTCAAAACAAACCCCACATATCGCACCTAAAAAGCTTCTATATGCATGAAAGAAAGCTTTTGAATAATGTTTAAAGATGCTGCGAATTTGGCAGTTTCAAAAATCCAGACACTATCTTGCTCCAAATGTCTAAGCACACAGAGTGAGCAACTGCTTGCAGTTGAATTGATATAATCTGCTGGACAGAAATGCATTTAAAAGCTTTGAGGATAACACATCAGAAAACGACCCAAAACATCCCAACAGATATGGTCCATGGAAATGATAGGTCTGCCTTTCTGTGTGCTTTTTTCTTAGCTTAATCTAATATTAATCACTGCTAATATCGCTAGTTAACTTTTACAATGTACACTGGCCGTGCCTGAGTAGTTTCTAATGTCAATTGACTGTTTCAAGCTGTTGTACAGTTCGTATCTTGCTAAAAGACAATGTCAGATTGTTTTCTTTTCATTTTTATTATTCTATGTTTTCACTTCAGAAAACATCCTGTACCTTTAAAACTTTCACCCGTATCTTGTATAAGTTACCTAGCTTGAGGTACCAAAGATGATGGTAATATGGTTTGCAGTGTAAGTCAACCATTACTTCACTTAGGTTTAACTAAGCTATTTGACATAAAGACAATGTGGGCACTATGGTCTTTACAGGCAGCTGTTGGCCTGGTGGTTGGTAGGTGCCCCTGCAATTGATAGGTTGAGAGTTTGAATCCCAGTGGCACCACTGAGATATCATCCCACCCCTTTCACAAGATACCCCAGACATCACTGTTTAAATGCTAACACATACAGGTTTCAATTAGACAGAAAATGATTCTACAAGTTTCCTTTCAGAAACTGCATAAAAATATGTGGTGGATAAATCACAGATGGCTGAAATCTGTGGTCATCAGTGGTAGAAGCCATTTTCTTTTGTTAGCAAACAAACAACAAAAAAATAACTTAAGTTGTGAAAATGTTCCTTTAAAAGACATTTAAAAGTATGCACAGCTTCACTGTTAAACTGTCGTCATAATGCAGTGCAAACGGGCCTGTTTTGGTGCAATGATACATATACCCACAAGTCCCATAACAGAATGGGAAAACCGCTTACTGCCTTATGGGATACATTTGGCTAGCACGGCTAGTTAGCACACAATGTCCGTGATGCTATGTTAACTGCTCCCCCATTAGCTTTCGCTCATTGCTAACCACATTAGCACCGGAGGGTTAGATATTTCTTTGAGAGGCGTTGAGTAGAAAGAAATGCAATATGCCACTCTTGGGAAAGTTTCGAAGTTAACATTGACCAGGATATTCATTCTTCCTTATGTGCTTCGCAAAGAACATCTGGTCTTAATGTGATAGCTGTAAACATGTGTGCAGCAGGTTCTGTGATTCTCACAGCACAGCGAACTTCAGAGCTTGTTGTGGCCAGTGAGAAATGACTATTGCCAGAGGCCTGTTCAAAAGTGATCAGTTACCTTAATGAACAGTGAGTGAAAAGCCTGACAGCGACACTCTGGCAGCAGAGACAAGAAAGGGTTTGTCAGGGCTTTGCTGGAGAGAAGTAAACAGCTAAAGCCTTAGTCATGCTTTCCAGGCATGGACTTGCCTGGCGCGCCTATTTTAGCACGTGCTTGTGCCCGGCATGATCTCCTAAAATTGTTTGAGCAAGAGAACAAAAGTAATGAGAGACATCCCTGAAGACTAAAATCAGTGCAGCATGTCTAACATTTAACATTTTGTTATTGTTGTTTAATCAGTGGGAAAAATTCTTTCAGTGTGTGCAAAAAGATGACAAGCCAACAAGTGCAAGTGACCTCCCCCAGTTTTGCTGGCAGAATGGGTGTTATTTATTTTGTATATTATAAATTTATGGTTTTTATAATAGTTATTTGCATATTTACCATATTTTCAGAGATTTCATTACACTTATTCACATATTATTACATCATCTGATGCTCTCTTTTTTAAGCTTCTTTGGGGTTTTGAAAAAAAAAACTATTATTATTATAATGACTTATAATGACTGCTCATCTTTCTTTAGTTGACTTAAGCAATTTATAAGATACAAAATATGCTGCTATAGAGTTAGCTGATATGACAATATATGTTTCTGTATGTTAATAATTATATTTATTCTAGCCTATTTACTTTCAAGTATCACTTCAAATACAATACTTTAAATTTAAATAACTATTATTTTAGCTTTTTGACAATTAATTGTTTTTTTTTCTCATTTGAAATTAAGATTTCACTGTCAGAACAAAACCTCATGTATCGAATGTGTCCAAAAATACTAACTTCTACTTAAGTTATTGTAAAAAATCTATATTTTCAACACATTTAGTAAAATTCCTTGTGAAATTTTCACACACCATAAAGGTCAGGCATTTATTCGCTTACAGTACACATGCACGTTACTTCACAATGTACCTTTTGTACAGAGGAGCATAATTTAGGTGTGCATTTCTAAAATACGTCAAATATTTATTTGTGCTGTTTAGAATATTTTGTCTGCTTCATGTGTCTTTTAATAAAGATGTTTCTTTAATAAACATGTGTCCTTTAATAAAGTTTTTCTTTACAAGACTACAGAAATAACTTGTCATTCAAATTAAGTTCCAAATCGTAGATAAACAACTAATACTTATTCGGTAACATGGTATTGATTGAGCTTTTATTACTAGCTCTGCAATTGCTCATTTAGTGTATGCAATTTCTCTGCCCATTTCACTGATGTGAAAAAAAGTAATGTAAAACACCATTCTTTTGAAGGTTAGTCCAATCTAGGATTTCAATTAAAACAAGTTTGGAAAACCTAGGTGCAGTTAAACCACGAGTTAAACCTCCAAAATGCTACTTACTATGTTCTTCTATTGAAATAATTTCCTTTCAAGTGTTTATAGTCCGGCTAAAGTGCTGTTAGTCATGCAGAGCTGAAGAAATGATGTGTGATCATTAGAGATGATATTACCTGTAGCCACTGGGACTGGTCACTGTGTCCAGCTGTCCAGGCGTTGACCTTGCCCTGCTTATCCAGCCTGGCTTTGCTGGGCTCCCAGGTGAACATATCCATGTTAAGCGTTCGGAAGATGCTGGACGCTGTGATCTGATAGTCCTGAATGTGGCCGGATTTCATTCCCAGTGGCTCGGAGCATCCTACAGAGTTACAGAGCTCAAAATTAGCTCCGGGTCTCCTCTACATCATGGGAGGCTGAACATTAAGCATGGCAATCCCATTACATCTCAGGAGGTTTTACAGCTCTTTTGCTACATCATAAAGGTACTCAAATGACTGCAGTTGGAAATGTTTTGAGGGGGCAAATTGTCACTGGAGTCAAGTGCAAGCAGCCACGTGGATGGCTGCGGTAAGAAGCCATTGTGTGCACCAAACTTGACACTATAATACAACTGTGTGCTGCATGGAGTATGTTTATATTTTTGGCATTTAGCAGCCAATCAGCAGCAAGGATAAATAAATAACATTCTTGGATTGGCTACTGTCAAACCCTTGCCTCTGTGTACAGCGGTATTTCAGCATCCCAAGACGCGTTTTCTTTGTGTTTTCTTGTCGGTAACAAAACATTTAGTTACTTTTTTATATAAAGATGTAGCTGAATTTACGTTCATATTTATTTAAATATTAAAATGTTAATTTTATGTCTTAAGAGCTTGATAATTCTGTAATTTTGTACAATTTATGTCCATAAAGTCCCCATTTGTCAGAAAAACACCAGTCACTTACCTGTGAGTTCACAGCCCAACAGCTCCATGCGCAGAGTACAGTGTCTCCGGCAGACTTGCGGATAGATCCTCACATACTGAGCCTCGATGGGAGGTGTGAATGAGTTGGCCGAGGGAGTGTTATTATCAACGTTTCCCCGGAAGATCTGCATGCAGTGACCCAGAAACAAAGATTTCAGACTTCATCATAAAGATGCCACACTAATAGATCTTAGTGATTAATGATTGTGATGCAAAAACAATTTGTCATTGCCATAAGAAATCTTATTGTTTTTTATATGGTTAGTGCTTTTTACATCATTGGACAATAGCAGCCCTTTAAATTATATAAACATTTCATGACAAATGGAGCAATATAAAGTTTTGAATTTACATTAAGATCACATCTGTACAAGTTTGTTCTCCAATTAAATTAAAACTACACAATGTTTTTATATGACAGGTTGCTCTTACTGTAAAATATAGAATAATGCACTGACATAAATTACCAGTCAAAGCTCTGGACACACTGGATTGACTATACTTATGTATACATATTTTTCTACTGAAAGTGTTCAAACTTTAATGCTTAATACGCGTCTGAAAGAAAATATAATTCGAGAAGTTGGTGTGTATACGGCCAAAGAATAAAAAAGATGTGACAAGGATTTAAGTATTTGTTCATTTGTTATTTAATGATGTAGAATGTGCAAAAATGTGATATAGAAAAGAAAATTGGTCAACAAGGTGAGCACTTTTGAAATTTAGTAATAAAATGTATTGAAATAAGCAAAAAATCAGCAAAAATGAATAGATCAAAATGTATTGTGCTTGAGACAGATGTCACTTCAGCTACTAAGCTTTTGTTTGCAGTGTACATTAGATATTTATATTCTATTTTTGCAGATGTTTTACTTATGGTCTTACAAAATGGTAGAAAATTCGACCCTTAACATATTTTTTCTTTTATTTCTATTTTTCTAGTTCTGTAAGTTGCTAAGATTTTGTTGGTAAGCATATCTGTTTTTAAATACAAACATTCTGCATAAAAAAAATATATATATCTTGTAAAACCAATCCTAGTACGCAACAAGTGCTCAGCATATGTGGAACTTCTTCAGTCCTCTTGGAAAAGCTTCCCAAGTGGCTCCTCATGAAGCTGCCTGAGAGAACGATCGAGAGAGTGATCGAGAAAATATGTTGCACGGCAAAGAGCGTAAGAAATTAAAGACAAGTTTTGATTCGCTTCATGTTTCTGGTCAGTGCATAATTCCATATTTAAAATGTCACCCCTGTAGAAATGTTAAACATTCGCAAAGAAATAAGGATTGTCACATATGACAACAGAGGTGGTGTTAGTCTATGGCAACAATATGGCTTTGCTGTCACAGAGCCCATAAACGACTTCATCTGAGCCCACCCCCTGCCCGGCCCACAGCGATCAAACAAATAAAACTGACAACGGACAAGAAGAGGAACATCCTAGACAAAAACAGACAATGATACAGCAGAGGGTAGCGATCTCCACCCAAAGTCATTAGAGGAGATCATAAAAAACAACCAAAAAAGCCCTACAAGTGGGAATTGAGCACGGGGTAATAGAAAAGGAAGGGAGGGGTTCCGTCAAAAATGATGGAGCATCGCATGTCTTAGGCGGCCCCCGTGGTTCTCCTTCATCCCCAAACAGTATAAAAAATCCAATCTGAAGAGCTATTAAAGTGAGGGGTGGAGGGGTGGTGGGGTGAAGTGGAGCAGGGGACTAGCCGGGCCGCTAATTAAAAAGGCATCTCACCATATCCTCGTCCGTGCCCTTGACTTTGTATGTCCTCCAGGTCTTTCCGTCGTCGCTGGAGGCCACTTTGTAGGACTTGACGTACTCGGGGCTGCCGATTCGCTTGGCCCCCTGGGTTATCAGCCCCGTGACCCGCATCCTTCTCTGCAGGTTTATCTGGGCACAGAGAGAGAGAGAGAGAAAGCGAGAGGTAATCAGTGGTGACCTTCTCACGTAGGCTCACCAAAGGGCAGACTAAAAAGGAGAGGGAGAGATTAGTGGAAAGGGCCAGATGCATGGAGCCTCGTTCTGATTTGCATATGTGACACCGCTAATCTGTGTCCACACACACTGTGACTAATAGTTCTTAAGGTAACGATTGATTTTTAATATGAAACTCCAGAGTGAGAAATAAGAGTGGACAATATGTACTTCACCTAAACCTGAAATTTATGTTTATATTTTGTGGATGGCCTCTTATAAAATATTTCATTTTCTTAACCATGGCAGTGAGCTTTCACTTCTGCATATTTAATCCCCTTTTAGAATAGAACAGAACCTTTTCTATTCCAGCAGGACTGTTTCCCAGAGCACAAAGCAAGGACTACAGAATGAATGGGCACAAATTCCCACAGAAACTCCAAAACCCTTTGGAAAGACTTCCAAGAAGAGTGGAAGTGCTTAGAGCTGCAAATAGGGCAACAGCTCCATATTCAAATCTATGTACTTAAAAGCAGTAGTCCCTGTTGTTGTCCATTGTCCCAATACTTTTGTCCATATAGTGGATGCAATGTAATAAATCTACCAGAAACTGTTACCAGCAGAACAATATTTTGTGATGTGACAGTTTGCAATTGGAGTTGAATTGACAGCCAGATTCCTTTGCAATCAATCACCATGGGAAAGAGTCAAAAACACTCTTTTGCAATAAGGCAAACATGCATTGACTGACTTGATGTCCAAAAAAAAGCCTGGTCTATGGAATAGTTCTCATGTTTCTCCACTTTTGCTGTTTTTCAGTGAAAAAAAAACAAAACTGGCCGAGCAAAATTCCAGGCTATGCCACTTTTGATGGGCAGCATAAACATATAAATATATTTATTCCCACTTAAGTACAGTGCTCTGCACTTTTGGTATAATCTCAACCAATTGCTTTACTAACTGAGTCAGCACATACATTGTCATCTAGTGCACAGTAGGAGCGAGCATACAACCGAACTGTAAGTAATGGGGCTTTGATAACAACTCCCACACCATTTGATAACAACTCCCACACCGTCCATCTTACTTATGTAGAATGCCAACCCTGGGGACTGTATTGAGGCATTTTTTCTACCCTTCAAACAGCAAGTGAGCGCAGTCAGTCAAAGCTAGCGATGTCACACCTGAGGTAATGCTCTCACTGAACCACCTGTAATGCAGGGGCGCGGGTTATCTAAATGTGCAGAAAGAGAGGGGAGTGGATGAGACTGAAAACAACATCTAGCAAGTGCTGGCTGGTTTAAAAAAAACAGCCTGTGTGTGGAGATTACAGGGTCTGTACTTATAAAATGAGTGAAATATAAAGTGCCCTTATAGTCACGTGTGAAATCACCACACAGTAAAGTTTGCTTCTGTCACACCTGAACACAACACACAGTAAAGTGTCCACACCACACAGTGTGAACAATGTGAACTACTTTCTCTACATTTAACCTAATCAACATGGGAAGCAGTGGGGGGCAACTTGCACGGTGCCTGGAGTGCAGTGTGTGGGGACGGTACTTGGCTCAAGGGTACCTCAAAGGGTGCCACAAGCAGTTCTGGGATTCAAACCCACAACCTTCCATTGCAGGGGCAACCCCCTAAGGACCTGGCCACCAGTCAAGATCTCAAGTGTGAAGTGGGTAGTTAGTAGTGCAACTGGTGAAAGAAATGAACAACTGAGGAGGAATTATTGTCTAAAAGTGTAAAGATCTGTCAGGACATGGGTCAGTCTTTGGAAGTGGGGAGGGATTGATCCTGAAACTAAAAACAGGATCAGGTCTCTTGATGAAACGAACACTTGACTCGGTGACTGGTTGTGATCCCAGTCTACCGTTACCTTTAAAGCACTTTTCCTGTCTGAGACCCAGCAGTTCCCATACCAGACAGTGATATGGGTCAGTCTATGCTTCCCTCCAGCTGCCTCCCCTCCTCTCCTTAAGCTATCTCTGTTTGTCATGAGACCTACAACATCTGTTTCGTTAGTCATCTTGATCAGTTGGCTGCTGTGATGTTTGCCATAACAGTTGTGAGTGAGTAGAATGTAGAGAAAAAGATTCCAGAATCATTGGCACCCTTCCAGAGCATTTGTCTTTGTATGATATTGTAAATAGAAATATCTTACATTTAAGGTAAAATTAGTCTTAGAATAACAAAACCAAGTTCAAATGGCATTTTAAAAAAAACAAATCACATGTATGCCAATTACTGGGCACTCCAAGAAACTTTAATCAAAGAGATGTAAATGAACGATGATCCCATGCATATTTAGCTGCCTGTAATTTGGCTTAAGGGTTTAGAACATTTTAAGCAGTCATTAATCATTTCCTGTTTCATCGGGGTATAAAAATGAGGTGACGCAGGACCAAAATTATTTCATCCTTTAATCCTTTGGTGGTGAGCCAATCATTGACGCGTGCATGTTTTTAAAATTCTGTGTTCACCTATGGCTCATATGGAGTTAGTATATTTGCTTTATTTGCTAAATTAACATATTACATAAATATTCAGGGAAATGTTATTCACTCATATTAAATAAGGGTGCCTGTAAATATGCTCGTTGTCAGAAGGGAGTAAAAACAGATGATGGCAGACTCTATAGCATCCTCAACGGACTCCCCAGGATCCCCAGAGGGAGCAGTGTCAAAACAGGTATGGAATTTGTTCAGAGCATCTGGGAGGATGACGCTGTCAGTGCAGGCAAGGTGATTTTTCCTCCTGCAGCCAGTGGCAATTTGAATACTCTGCCACATATGCTGTGGGTTATTGTGTTCTTCCCTGAGTGCCGCTCCATTTGATTTGAATGCCACGTTGTGAGCTTTGAACAGGAAACAAATCTCAGTGTTTAGCCACAGTTTCTGGTTTGAATGTACAGTAATTACTGCATAACCCTCATACTTGCTTGTGAGTAGGTGACAGATTGTGAGTATCCCTCCAAGTGATCTCCCTGTTGCAGTGTCCTTAAGTTTGCTCCAGTCAGGTGCAGCTGAAACAACACTGAGCTAAAACCGCTTTTTCTGACCATACCTAGATGATGATGTGATTTATTTTGGCAATGGGCACCAAGCGTGTGTATCGGTGCCCATTGGTGTGATCAGAGAATCTGAAGTGGGGGAAAACTGGACACGGTACTCTCCCTTTGTAGTTGTGTTAACATGTACCAACATGTTATTACTGCCCCTCTGTAATGGAAACTTTGATCAAATTTGGGAACAGCATTGCTCAGGTTTATATATGCGAAACAGTCTATGGCAATAATGGCACTCTCAGGGTGTTTGTACTGGAGCGAGGCGGTTGCATCACAGATTGCCCCCAGTGCATCCCTGGCAACTGTGCTCAGCACCATGTAAACACTGATTATGAAAATGGGCCTGGATTCTCAGGGTAAATAACAGAGTTGACACTTTATCATTATGTATTCCACTGCTGAAGCAGGTTAGCTTGTCTAGTCTGTCAGGAATGTTGCTATGAAGCCACGCTTCAATCAGATTTAAACTATGCCAGGCCTTCACCTTTTGATGCGGAGTCAGCTTGAGCTGGAGCAAGTCATTTTTTGGGTCAAGTGACCAGAATAACAAAGATGATGAGGACTAGATCCAGGGTCACTTACTGTCTGATTTCACCCATAACTGCTCCCAGGTCAGCTGACCAGGAGAGGTATTTAAGCCTGGTGTCCCAGGAAGTCCAACATTTGTCAACTAACTCTAGTGCTAGCCTGATTATGTTTGACTGGGCTATTTTGCAAGATTTTCTCTATTCCTCTCCATTCGTATTTACATTGCTTATAATAAAAAAAAATGCTTGATTTTTTTCAAGCCTTGCTCATTATAATCTCAATCTTTTTTCAGCTATGTTTTCTTGACCTAAGATTTTATGACCTCCCTATGACAAGCTACTGCCCCATCCTGAGAGTATGCCCGCTACAAGGGAGTTCCTGGAGAAACCCTTGTAACACTACAGAAAGTGGAGTGTGTGATTGAACTGCAGCTCTATGAAGTTTGCAGTTCACTCGTGTACAAGTGGAAAGTACAGAAGAGTTTGATTCAACAACAGCACAGTCAGTGTGGATTAAAATGCCACATTAAATGGTGTGCACTGGCACATTGATTAATCCTAATATTATTAAGTGTTATTATGATATAGTGACTTGTCTAGCAGTTCAGGTCTTAGGTAATCTGCTGAAGATTGCTTCTCACATTATGATATGTCAGTACACTGTGAAAGCAGACTACTGTGAAACAAGGAAAAATAATTTTATGTGCTGAAATGTGGGAGTGTGGGAGAAAAAGAATACGTATGTAAGAGCTAAACAGTCAGGTGCACTTGGTGACAGCTAATTAATAAATCAGAGACTAGTGACCAAACGGTGAACAGACGCTAAACATGCGAGCCTGAGATAAATGCATATCATTATGACTCCGAGCGCATTTCCATCTGCTGTGAAGGGGATTATTTAGTCATACCAGGGGCCTCTTGGGTTTCTTAAAAATCCAATTAAAGCTACGGTGCGTAGGCTTGACGTCGTTCCCTCAGTGGCCAACATACATACTTCTGCTACAGTTCTGTGACCAAGAAGAGACCAAAAAAGTCTTCAACAAAGAATGTGCATTTCAACCAGTTTTCATATGGAGCATTTGTATGTTTTAAAAAATGGGTTTTAAGCTAATCTTGGCAGAGATGAAAGATGTTTTGAAAGTTCTTAAAACAGACACGCAAGTGCCAGTGCCAGTGCCAGTGCCAGTGCCAGTGCCAGTGCTTGAAATAAAACCAAGAGCACAAAGGAAATTGTAGCACCAAGTGGTGGTATACAGCCAGTCTTTTGAGAACCATGCAGTTCAGTACAGAATTTCATTTCAAAGCCTTAGT
>JBBMFX010000037.1:8162085-8181930 GCA_037832545.1 Rhabdalestes septentrionalis | reverse complement strand
ATTTATTTCTATTATTTTATTCTCTTTTGTTGCATTTTTTATTCTATTACTTAAAAACACATTTCATGACCTTTTGTGTATGAGAGTGTGCTATATAAATAAACTTGACATTATACCAGTGAGTTTTCAGTCTTGAATAAATTTCGAATGAGCTACAGAACAGCTAACATGAGAGGTAACCTGAGGTGGCAGATGGTGGATGATATGACAACAAGTCCATGCAACACTAGGTACAGTCTTACAATCAATAACTGTCTCCCTAAAGAATTGAAGTTTCTTTTAAAGAAGTGTTTTTTGTAAACAAGATGCATGAACAACTTTTGAAAATAGTGTAAAGCCACTTGGAAGAACCCTCAAATTGAACCATTTGATTTAGCTATCGAATACATTAGTCAAGTCTGTTAGTCAAGTCTTTGGCAACATATTATATTTCCTCTATCATGTTTGATTCAGCATAAAAACATGTTAATAGCAATTTCAGGATCTAAATGCTGCCATCAGGAATGGTTCATTCAGCACTTCAGTACACATGCACACACCCAATGGTTCCTAATCTTACCCATTTTTCAGACATCACACAAAAATCTAATTTCTCTTCTTATTCTGTAATCTTAACGGATTCTCATCCTTTTCTTTATATGATCTACATAAGAAAGACACTGAACTATGATACTCAACGGCTCATGATGATCCCATTTGGGGTTTTTTTCTTTTTGGGTGGCAGTCATGCACCAGGTGTCACAAGTTGGTAGTGTACAAATCAAAATTTGTGTTGCTTCAATCACAGCTGATATTTGTCTGCAGTGTGTCTTCCCAGTGTACGGTAAGGTTATTAATCTAAATTTCCTTTGGCATACCCTCCCGTGGACCACAACAGTGGCGTCCAATTAGGAAGGCATGATTAAAAGGCTGTGGCTTTTGTAACTGGAATGATGCATCACGGTCCTAATGGCCACAGATGTTGGAGTCACTTCACCTATCAGTGATGCTGCCACACTTGCAGAAGGCGCACAATGGAAACATCTGCCACCGAGACATTCGTCAGGTTTTGTGTAAATTGTTTAGGCCGCAGATGACTGACACAAAATGCCAGCGGCTCCCAGTGGCCGTCCATCAGCCTGACGTGCAGTCACGCGAGAGTCGTTTAGCAATCATCATCTCAATTCTCCAGCCACTAGGGTAGACGAGGAAGGGTTGGCAGGGTGGGCGTGAGCTAGGGAAGAGAAAAAGTGAGAACCCTGTATACACACTCACACACTTGTAGAGGTGGGTGGAGTACTCTAACACCATACTCAAATATTCTTTCAGCGTATCACATCATTTGGGCCAGGTGTAATAAGTAAGAGCTGGCTCTTTTAGTCTTTTACACTCGTAAAGAGGTCTCATTTATTAAAATGACTTATATCACAAAAGCCCAAAGTGTCATGGTTAAATAGGGTTATCACAATTTCTTGATTGATTACTCAATTAAAAGCTGTGATTAAAATATACATTTATATTCAGTCATCTTAGCAACTGTTTTGCAAGTCGCAAGAAAAGCAAGAGGGAGCTTTTGGTATTTAAGTCACTAATGAGAAAACCCACACCAGCAGGATCTCCCCAATTCACTCACATGTATATTTACAAATGTCATATACAAAGTAAAATGAAATGCTTACCAGTACAAATAGTTTGTATGATTATTTCAGTTACCTATCTATAACCTACAATATGTTTATTCATTTGCTCCACCTTTTCATTAAGTGTTTTTTTAGGTTGTTTTTTTAATGAATACAATTTGAAAAAACTATCAAAAATAATAACACGGTACACAATGTATACCCTGAGCAGCAAAACAAGCAGACCCTTGCTTTCTCATGTTGCTGAGACACAAGGGTTAAAGTGAAGCATGTCTCATTTACTAGATTTGTCTCTAAATAATAAAGCTAAACCATGGAGGTCAGATGTTGAGGAGAACTTTCACTGGGTACATTCTGAACAACATTACACTGCATGTGATTAACGGCACAGGAGCTACAGAATATTAATGAATTTTCAATAAGGGCGTCAGAAGCTCGACAAACAGCTTGCGAAAAGCAAAAATGTCGAAGCATCAGTCATATATTAGATTCCTATTATTTTCCATTAAAAATTACCTACATAAGAAATAAATCAGACTATGATCCCCTATCACTATTGCAGGTGAAATGTGTCTGTTAGCATCTACTGAGCAACATTATACTGCATGTGATTAATGGCACCAGACCTGTGGAGTATTAATGAATTTCCAGTAAGAACGTCAAAAGCAACAGCGGCTTGCGAGAAACACAAGCGTCTAAGCATTGGCCATCGCTGGAGTGCACTGAACTGCAGGCTGGCAGCCATGAGAGCATACAGTACACGCCTACACAGCACATTAGCATTCGCATTCTCGCAGGTTAGAGAGTGTGTATGTGTGGGTGAGTGAGTATATATCTCTTTGTGGATACCAAATATCTGAAATGTTTGACATCATGAGGACGTTCATCTAGTCCTCAAAAATGGCATGGTACTGGATTTGGCTTTGGATGTGGCCATAGTATTATTAGCTACAGAATCATGGACGTCAGCAGACCACTATATACTGCAAAACATTTGTTAGTGTTTGTGTATGTGTGTGTGTGTGTGTGTGTGTGTGTGTGCGTGTGTGTGTGTGTGTGTGTGTGTGTGCATATAGAGAGGGTGAAAGAGGCAGTGTGAAAGTTGTGTCAGCGAGCGAAGCAGAAACGAGCAGAAAAAGCAAGTTACCATATTTAATGTATGTTTTGTTTTTCAGCCATCTGTTCTGATAATGGATTACTGCAACTTCACATGTGATGGAAACTAGAATAAATAATTTGGATGGAGCACAGGCTAGGGGATAAGTGTGCTGTTACATTCATTTATAGCATCTTTTATTTGCCTCGTCTAGTATTTATATAAATTCAGGCACACTTTAAAATCCTCTCTAGCTTATCCAAAAGAAAATGCACAAAGAACCTTATTCAATAAGTCATGCGGTTTGTGTGGGTGAACACACATGCATCTACAAAACAGATCCTATAAATATAAATCTCCATGTTAAAAATAATAATCCTGAGTAAAACAAGTACCTTCATCAATCACAAAAGTAGTATAGACTGAAACTAGCATTCTTGCTTGAACTGTATCATTGCCATTGAATCTGTGAAAACAGTGTGTGAAACATAGCCCAGTAAGTGCAATCTAATATGAATCTGCTGGCGTTTATCAGTCTGATCCTCAAAACCTTTTGTGTATATTTGCACCAATGTTTGTAACATTCTGCTGAGGTGGTGTAGTACCCTGGAGAAAAGAGGAACATCAAACAAGCAGCCCCGTATGAATATCACGCCATGGCTAAACCAATTCCCACACAAGTCCTGGATGTTTTGCTAGTTTTGGGCAGGGTTTACTATTTAGAGTTTTAGAGTAGGTGCTCTCTTTGTAGTTCGAGTGAGATGAACAGATGGGTTTTAATTATATTTAGCTAAATGTCAGGAAAAGTCAAGGTATTTATAAAGCACATTGTATGGACATAAGTATTGGGACATGCCTGTTTTTCAGGGTTTGGGCTAGGCCCCTTACTTTCAGTAAAAGACAATCTTAATCATTAAGCATACTAAGAACGTTTTGGACAATGCAATGCTTTCAACATTGTGGACACAGTCTGGGGAAGAACCTTTTCTATTCCAGCATGACTGTAGCCCAGTGCACAAAGCAAGCTCCTTAACGACATGGACTGATGCTTGTGGTCACACAGATCTCTGACCTCAACACCCATCCAACACTTTGGAATGAAATGGAACAGAGTTTGCAAGCCAGGGCTTCTCATCCAATATCTGTGTCTGACCTCAGAAAAGCTCTACAGAATGAATGGGCACAAATTCTTGTGGAAAGCCTTCTAAGAAGTGGAAGTGGAAGCTGTTATAGCTGCAAAATGGGGACCATCTCCATATTCACCATCACTGTTATTGTTAAATAGCCAGGTGTCCGAATACTTTTGTCCAGATAGTGTATGTGCTATCCAAGTGTTTTCACTGAATCATATTCATATCATGCTCTTGGCTTGAACTTTTGTTCAGCAGCTCATGGCATTCAGGTATAAATTCTTCTACTGAACGGCAGCTTGTGTTTATAAAGGTGAGCACTGCAGTCAGTAGAGTTGATCTATCTTGGGCCTGTGAGGCGCACAACTCTCTCCGCTTACTCAACTTGCCTCCAGTTTTTTAGTGTCATCTGAAAGAGGCAGCGTTACATCTGTCGCCTGAAGCACTTCGCATTCAACCCTGGTTGAGACCTGACTGGCTGAGCGTGGATGTTTTTGTTGCTCAGAAGGCAGTACGAAAGTCAGAAGGTGAAGAACCAGAAAACAACGGGTTGGGTTCTGATGTTCTGTCTCTGCTGGGACAGACCTGTCCAAGAGAAGACTCCAAGACAATGTACCTGCTTACAGCCAAGCCATTTTTCCTTGTGCGCCAGTATGATATAAAACCTAACAACAATGACAGAAATGTTTCAGTCTATCTTCCGTTGGCCTCAAGTTGACTGTTTATTCTGGGTTTTTTTATTTTATTTGCCCTACCTATACGCAATAACAGTAGGCTTCTTAACGCCATGATCACTTATGAGAGACAGAACTGCAATGAATGAGCATTGTATAGCCAATGATAAATCACAAGACTCCGCGATCACCTTGGTCTACCCTTTGTTTACATCACCAGCTATATGTGGGATAAGAGCTCATGTGCTGGTCAGACTGAAACTGAGATATCGTCCCCTCTTCCAAATATTATACCTTTTTTGTTTGGATTGTGGGGAACATCTCGTCTTGATGTGCATATCACGTTTAAACTAGCAATTATTTACTAGCAACTTAGCTCAGGATCAATACATTTTTTCTGATAAAATAAAATAAGATATTTCCATATTTACCTTTCATTGGGAAATGTGTTACAGCAGGAAAGTGAGCAGATCAAGAGAAGAAAGCCAAACCAGCATAACTAACATGATAAAAACCATACAGTCTACTATCTAGTAAAACCTGTTCACAAAATCCTGTAGACAAAAAATATTACATACATATATTTGTGCATTTATGAATACATTTGATTGAATGAACCACAGTAATATTGCAATATTGATCCAATCTGCACCAGGAATGTACACTGGATATGATAAAACCTCAGAAACCTCTATAACCTGGGGTTTACAGAACAGTTTGAACCTTTAGACCCAACTGATAATGGCTGACAATTTCTCCAGCACCGAACTTATAAAAGTTATACTGCTATTCTACCAGCAAATCAGCTGCCCACCTGGAATTCACAGAAACACGAACTGGTTTTCTTTCTAAGTGCATTGATGCCATTGATCCATTGTCACTGTTCACACATTTCAAAACATAGAATATGGATGAATAGTGAAATCTGTACTTTGCTTAAAAAAGCATGGACTGCCGGTCTCAAGGTAATTTTTGTCACACGTGAACACAGTGTGAACAGTATGAAGCGGTGGGCACCCAGCAACAGTGTGAGGAGGCATTACCTTGCTCAAGGGTACCTCAGTTCTGCCCTTGGCAGTCCCATGACCTTGCTATTTGAGAGGTAACTCGCTAAACCCCAGGCCACCAGCTGCCCCAGACTGTCCTTTGTGCCTGATTCTAAAGGGTAAACTAGCAGTGTTAGGGAAATGTCTCCTCACTTTTCATGCATGTTTTAACAACACCACCCTATGCCTCACTGTAGACCTGAACCAATATGCCTGCGCACTGCAGGTGTCTAGGGCAGATGTGTGCAAATCCTTTAAGAGGATAAACACACACAAAGCTCCTAGACCAGATGACATCCCTGGACGTGTTTCCAAGATACACGTGGACCAGCTGGCAGCTGTGTTCACTGACATCTTTAACCTTTCCCTGCTACACTCTGTTGTCCCCATGTGTTTTAAGAACACTGTCATTGTTCCAGTATCAAAAAAACTCCCCACTGTTTATGCTATTGCTGTTTCGGATCAAAGCGGCCTACTATATTTTTAACAAAATGTGACACATAAAGAACCTTGAGTCTTCAATATGGAAAGAGAACCTATTTGAGAGAATGCTTAGGTTGATGCTCTCACACCAGCATCATGGCGAAAGCAGTGACACAACGGCCCTTCTTCCTCCACTAGCTGAGGATGTAGGGGATGGACTGCAGGTTGTACTTCTACAAATACACGACTGCAGTGTTGCGCCACAAGTACTAGTTCAAAGTTTAGCCTCTTCAGACGAAATGAGCTAACGTTAGTTTTTTTTTTAAAACTAAGTTCACAGCTCTAAAAATGAACAAGTTCATGTTCGTTCATTAGTTTTGTTTTGTTTTTTACCTTGCATTTGTTCAGTTTTTTTTTTTTACATTTTCAATTCAATGTCCTTCTACCTGTGATACCACTGAACAATCACAGACATAAATGACATTAAAACACAATTTTGAGGTTGAGAGTTGATCTTACCACTTAAGCAACGCATCATGTTATGGTGAATGTAAAAAAAAAATAAGGTGCAGGTATCGTAAATGTGTGGTATTTTTATACAGACAATATTAACGCAAAATGTAAACAAAACATGTCTGCCTGAAATGCAACATTCAGACAAAATCTTCTAAAGAGCTCAGAAAACTAAATTAAAAGTAAATCCAACATGTGGCATCTGAACGGAGGCGTCTGAACTCGAAGAACTAACCATTGTGGCCTGTAATTTGTAAAAGTAATATGTGGGCTGCATTCAGTCTGGCATCACTCACGTCCTCATTCATAATTTGTAAACTGATCAGTTCAGTTCCGTGTTCACAAAAAAATAGGAACATGTCAAATAAATGTCGTACATAGAACGTGTTTGTGCACAACACTGGACCACTGAACGTATCCTGACTGGCTTCACTGCCTGGAAATGCTACTGAAATGCCTTAGACCATAAAGCCTTTTAGAGAGTGGTCAGTACAGTCCATTACTAGAGTTGATCCGCCAGCCTTGCAGGACCTTCACACCCAGAGGTATCCGAAAAAGGCAGAGAACATCTTAAAGGACCACGGTCATCCTAGCCACTAACTGTTATCTCTGTTACCATCCAGAAAACATTTCAGAAGCAGCCAGACGAGAACAAACGGGCTCCGGGACAGGTTCCTCCACACATTAAGACTGCTTAACCACTGACACAAATGACAGGAAATGGTAAAATAGTTTGTCTGTCTCTCTCTCCTCTTCTCTCTCATAGACACTCTGTCACTTTCTTGTGATCCACTGGCCACATTCACTTTATAGAGTATTTATCTCAATTGCTTTTATTGTCCTTTTTGCTTTATCCCTTGTTTTTATGTTGCATAGTTATTGATTACTTTGGATAACACGTCAGGTTTAGAGTTTAATCTAATTTCTACATATTTATATGTTCTAGATAGCAAAGGATGTCTGGAACTCATGCATTTTCTTGTCATAACCCTGCTCTGCTGACAAATAAAACTACTAAAACAAAGATATACTTATTTATTATCAGGGTATAGTAGAACTCTTTTGGCTCCATAATTTTGAACTTTGTGTCAAATTCAAATACAATAGTGTGTAGCAGATAGCATTAGAATCCATTTTTTCCATATAAAACTTACTTTAGAGGACCAAAGTTACCAAGATTAGTTTGCCAACTTAGCTAAGCTATTGTGCTAAACACATTCATATTTTTTCATATAATCTTATGTCTGATTTTAGTTCATTAAGATTTTCCTCATACTCTCTTTGGTGCAACAATAGCAAAATTTTTAAGAAAAGTAAATAAATAAACAAACCAATAAATTGAGGCATCTGTCAAAAGGAATGGCTGGCCAATTTTTCTTACTCATGGCTGGTGTAGACAGTTTTGCCGGGAGTGTTCTGCTTTTGTCATTGACACTCATAGGCTTTTCTGCTGGGTTTTTCGTGGATGGTGTCATCCAGATTAGCCTCTGTGTGAGTATCCTATCCACCTTAGTAAACATGTCCAGCACTGATGTCAGGGCATCATTAATTTAATCATTACCAGGAAAAAGTTGGCTGCTGCAAGATTCATAATTCTGTTCAATAATGGCCATATTACAAACCTGATCCCATATTGACAAATTGATTTGGAATTAATCGGCATACGCAAGACATGGCACACATTAGGAGTCACCACAGTGGGAACAGGAGAAATCACAAACATTGCAGTACAGTTTAATAAAGTTAGTTCAATGAAAATGTGTTTAGTGTGGAATCCCAATAAACATATAAAAAAATCTGTCTGTGAATATCCATTGTAGATGCTTTCATAAAATAATTTAAATTTCATATTTCTCATGCATCTCCAGTCTTCAGTATGCCAACACGCCAAGCTTCTTTTTTTCTGTGACTGAACCATCTAGAGACGTCCACAAGCGTCATTCTTTCAATTATAAATTGTTTTATGTCTGAGGTATAATCTGGAAGTGGTCCACTCTGAGGCAAAAGAAATTTCCCCAGAGTGTCGCAAAGCAAGTGCATGTGTGTGGAGATGAAGACAGCGCAGACAAATCTCTCACCTGCCCCTCCCCACTGTTCTTCCAACAACCCCCCCCCCTCACACACACACACACAAATAATGATAAACTCACTTTCTGTGATCAATTATTAACAGCTGTAGGTGCTTGTGTGATTTATTGCTACTTAGTATTACACCGCCTCAAGCAGGTCTGAGTGAGAGAGAAAGAGTTAGGGAAGAACAGACAGAGAGAATAAAAAAAACTAGAATGCTTTTTTCTAGAAAATAAGAAAGTGTGAACGCACGATTGTTATGGTAATAGTGGTTGTTGCTAGGTGGTTGCTGTGATGTTGCCAGGTGGTGGCTGTGATGTTTGAAGTGGCTGCTATGGTGTCGGTAGGTGAGGGTTACTATTCTAGTTTAGTGTTAATGTAGTTGAGAGTTAATGTAAGAACAGTCAAAAAGATGGGGTGCCAACCCTTTTGCACAAAGATGGGGTGCCAATACAACAAGACAGGTGTCAATACTTTTGACTAAAGAGCAGAGTGCCTAAATGTTATTCATTAACCAGATTTGAACCAACAACCTGGACTAATGCGAAAGGACGCCTGAGCCAAGCTGACCAATTCAATATGCAATTTTCAAAAAGTGGGGTGTCTCCTAATGTTTGCAAAGAGAGAGGTTTCCAAAAAAATGGTTTCTGTGTGCTTTAGTGTCTTAAAGGCTGTTTATGATATTTACTCATGAAATGAGTGTTACTGCACTTCCGCATCAGTTCTTAGCTGGATCTGAGGGGGCAGTTGTCGTAAATATTCTCTTTTCACACTGAATTAAAGTGAGTAACAGCAGAAATCTGAAATATAGACTTAATGCACTGAATGTGGTATCTTCACTTGTCTGGGCAGGGAAGCAGAGGTCTCATTCAGGATCGCAGCCAACCTGGTTTGTAGCGTTAGCAGCTCTAGAGCATGAAAATGATCTTGCAGTTCAAACTGGATTTACCACACAGTTTTCCACCATTGGAGAATCGGTTTGTATGATAACTGGTGGCTGTGTCATGTTATCCCGACAAGTGTAATGATCAGTACTTCACCCCTGATCAACCTATGAAAAATTTAGAGTTAGAGGTGAGGCTTGAAATGAGAAGCGGCGGTAAAATTCTGCTATAAACTGAATACTGAAAAGAAAACTAAAGAACTTTAGTGTAACTAAATAAATGAGCACAGTATTGTGATTGTTTCTGCTGTCACACCAATAATAAAAATAAAACAGATCAATGACAATAGCGCGACTGCTGCCGCAATCGGGCTAATAAAGTTCTCTAAGAAATCAGATAAACTAGCGGACACACAACCCCAAGCGCTCTTTGATTCAACTTATAGACCTTTTCCCGTTTCTGGGGCTGAAGAACTGGTCATGTGGCAATTTCCAGAGCGTGCTGCATCCCACCACCTGCCCCCTCAATCCCCCTACAGCCCCACAGTGCAGTGCTCCAAAGCGTGGAGAGCCTGCTCCCACATGACATCATTAAAGTCAGACAAACACCCTAAATACTTCATGTTCCTCACACTCCTTTCACCAGCTTCTCCCTCTCTTTCTCCCCAAGCCTGAAACTGTCGCCACCAGCAACAGCTAGACTGTTTTTGCAGTCTGCACCAGTGGCGACGGATGCTTTCAGACACAGGGGAAAAGGGCAGTCCCATAAAGGTTCAGATCATTTTCACAGGGGAAAAATGTACTTCCGAGAGCCTCATAGACTCCTGTTGAAGGCCAGTTAAATGCATGGAAGCCAGGCTTTCACAAACACATTCAACGGCAGATATACAGCCTTTAAACTATGTTCGCTTCTGTGACCTCATAAAAACAGCAAATTCAAAACAGACCATTTTTGCAGCTTATTTTCCATGCATGGACTAGGAGTGGTACACTTTAACAATGGCCATTTAACATCAAAGGCCTTTTAGGAAAGGTGTGGAAAGTTCATTTTGTTCCAAATTACATGATCCATTTAAACACAAAAGGATATTTAAGCTGCCAAAGTTCAGTGTTGAAAAGGCATTAAGAGGTAATGACAAATGAGCTGGAATGATTGTGAGAGCTTCATACTTACATTGATCATGGTGGTGCTTGTTTTTAATGCAAGGTGTTTTTTCCTCAACCTTTCTTCATTTAGTCTGCCACATGAAACTTAAATAAATGTTGGCCTGCTTTAGGCTCACTTTTTTATGTCTTTGTATGCAATTGTGTTTGTTTTTGTATGTCTTGGTATGTACATTTGATTATTATTCATAAAAATATGTACAATTACATATTACTAGGCGATAATTTAAATAAATTAAATTGCAATTAACTCACCATAATATCACCTTGATAATTTCACATTGTTCTATGGTGTAAGCTATACAAAAGAAACAATCTTGATGCAGTGAGGCATGATCTGTACAGTTTGCAAAATGATAAATGAAGGTAAAAGTAACAATTGTATTCATCATCTAGTTCTGGTGCATTTCAAAACAATTAGCTAAATAGTTAAACATGAATACAGATAATGAAATCTTTGCCTGAGAACATACCTAAACAATCATCAGCAAATCCAGGACTATCACATCCCGCAAGCTAGAGGCTGTCCTTTTTCAGTTTAGTATATAGGATTGGTTGGAACTTTTAGTGTGAAGGCCTGAGCACATCGGTCTTATGTTATTGGTATTATGTGTTCCAGCTGGCCAGTGTGCCCAGGGGAAATATGCCTTTTAACATGGGTTTAGGGTTTTTTGAGTTTTGTATTTAGGTTCATTTGTGTTGGCTGTCAACTGTAATCCTGAGAGGCTTTATTGATATTGTAATGATCCAGGGATGAGATCATCAAGGGAAGACACAGAGCAGTCGCGAGAGCTGGTGAACTCAATGGAGGAAACCTCCTCAGCTTTATTTAGAGAGCTTTTGAACATGAATGGCATGTAAAGTGTTACACGCGACACAGCAGAAGCTTCACTATGGCCCAACCCAGGCCCCAGGTACACAGAGCTCCCAGGTCACACACCCATGGTAGCCTGTGTACCTCTACACTAAAACCCCCCATAAACCCATTCCCACACACACAAAACACATCAAATGAACACAATAAAACACTTTTCCCCCAAATACACACAATTACCCCACAACACCACGATAAACAACAGAATTACAGTCCCAGTCGGAGCAGTGCGTTACAAGGGAGGCCTCCCCCCTGTAACTCCGTTACAATATGCTTCAAGTCTCCTTTTATTTTGAGATTGGTTTTCTAGCCCTCGTGCCAGTTTGTGTTTGTTTAAAATAAAATAAATTAAAGATGTAAATCTGCATAAGCACCTGCCCTCATTTGAGAGAAAAAGGAAGATGCGACAAGCAGTACTAACTGGTCATTTTAAAAATTCCCAAACGTATATATTTTATTTTATTTAAAAAAAAAAACAAACAAAAAAAAACAAGCAAAATATATGGGCCAATTACGATCTGCCTAGAGAATTTTGTCCCCCAAAAGTGTGTGAAAGGATAAGCAGGGCTAGCAAGAAAGTTGTTGTTGACCTCCCAACAGGGCAATGACCTTAGCCAGCCAAAACTGCAATGGAGTAATTCAGAGTCAAGATCCTGAATGCATTAGAGTGGTAAAGTCACAGCCCGGACATGAAGGAGCATCTGTGACAAGACTCTAAAATAGCTGTTCACTGAATTTAAACATTTTTGCTGAGAAGAGTGCTCAAAAATATGCAGGTCTAAATGTTCAATGCTCCTAGGACCATATGCCAGATGTGTTGCTGCAGTAACTGAAGCCAAAGTTGATCTGACCGAGTTTTGACCTCAAGATGAAAGTGCATTGTGACTTTTTTGGGCTTCTTTGAACCTTGTCGGTGTTATATGCAGCATTGGTCAGTTTACAAGTAGGCAAAGTAAACAATGGCATAGCTGTGCTCGTTATCCCAAAACTGACAATAGGCATCAAGGATGCCTCTGGAATACAGGAATAGCAGACATGCAAGAGACAGAAAACCGTGGGGAACAAACAGCTCAGAAATGCAAGAGATAAATAAGAGACTTTGCAAAGAGCACAGTCAAATGACTGAGTATATATAGCAGCCTTAATGAGTACATAAATGAGGAACAGGTGTCTGTGATAATTAGTGGAATGTACCAGAACAGAGCTGGCGGAAGAAATGGCCAGCAAGGACTGTAAAAATCATTGTGGAGTTTGTTAAAATTGCATGAATACACCCTTAAAGATGAAGGTGACAGAGATTGATGTCACAGCAGTAATACTGTGTGGTCTTTAAAGTAGTGATTCTCATCAGGGCTCTAAAATGGTCCACATTTTTGTTCCATCCTTAAAGGTTGTGAATTTGACCATTTAGGGGTCTTTGACAACCAGTTTGGGATCCATGGCTATAAAAAAAAACCTTTCAGTTTATTTAAACGAATAAAGGACTGCAAAATGAATACATCAATTTCAGCCTAATTTCTAATACACTGTTAATTTAACTAATTTTGGCCCATTGGAATGGTTTAATAGTGTCACTTACAGACAGTACACATGTGAATAAGACAAGTTTGACTTTTGCCAACTTACTTTTCACATACAATGTTGGAGAACATGGGCACTTGCATGAATGGGAGCTGAATAACACCCAGAGGTACCCCAGCAAATGTTCCATTTGAAAAAAAAAACCTTTTATAGCACCTGCAGGGTTTAAATAAACCTCTATCCCATGAAATAGAAATACAAATATATAACAAAAGAGCATTTTGGTTGCCAAAAATCAACCTAGAATGTCCTAATTCACTAACTTTCTCCAAATTTTTTTACAAGAGTTCTACCTAAAATTTAAATACTGCCCTTGCAAAATTATAAAATCCAAACTAGCGCATCCCAGACTTTATTTTGAAAAAGCAAGGGATGAATGTGAACTCTACTTCAATTACTTTTATCATCAAGCCTATCACACTTCACAAAGGTTAAAGTATCCTATGCAGTTGTGTTGAGAAAAAAAGGAATATACTAAGAATACTTATTCGATCACGGATATTCAGCGTCTCTATATTTTATGAAGATATGTTTTAAGAGTGAATAAGACTTTGACAGGGGGCCGCTCGTCGGTGAAAGCGAAAGTAAATGGAGTGAGACTTCCCTCCACTGTGATTGTCTAGGATATCAATCAAACGTTCTCCACTGCAGATAGTTTCAAAGCATACCAAAGTATCTCAAGAAAATCTCATGGCAGTGCGTTGATATGCCACTGTGTCAGTTCCACAACATCACTATCAATCAGCTCTGTATAAAGATGTACAGCACATCAACAATTTCGAACCATTTCTAAAAACCTATTCTGAATTCTAAGTGAAAAATATATTGTATTCTCAGTCTCTGTTTGCACTGGCTGCCCTTGGTTACAGAGTTCTCCTACAGGCAATTTTATCAGAAATACCTACACAGTTTGGACAAAAGTATTGGGATGCCTTACCATTACACCAAAGTGGACTTTAATGATATCCCTCCCTTTGCAGCTGTAACAGCTTCCACTCTTCTTGAAAGGCTTTCCACAAGATTTTGAGGTTTCTGTGGGAATTTGTGCCCATTCATTCTGAGGAGCATTAATGTGGTCACACACTGATCTTGGACAAGAAGGCTGGCTCACAATCTCTGTTCCAATTTAACCCAAAGGTGTTGGGCGAGGTTGAAGTCAGGACATAGATGTAAGCGGCCACTTGAAATCGATAAGTAAGCGATGTGTGCCAATACTTTTGCCTTCATAGTGTACCATTTTATATTTTGTAGATTTACAATTATTAATTGTAGCTTGTCTGATGCTGTATCGTTTGTCAGATTATTGGACCATTGTCCACTATTCACTGTCATTGATGGGTTGAGAGAAACCTACCAATTAAGAATATATGGCCAACAATTTTCCTTTGGTCAAAAGCTAACCCTGGATTAGAAATGGCAAACACAAAACAATGACATATTTTGTACACCTTATTTTATGCCTGGGAATTGTCAACCACACAAATACTCGCTTCATCAGTTGTCCAATGGTGGGTCCTTTTCAGTAACAGGCAAGGTGGGTAAAGTGTGAAATAACAGATATAGTACATTCCCTATTTTTAAACTAAAAAGTGTACCTGTGAAGGTGTGAATATTCATTAGTGTAATAGCTGATGTTCCATTTTAAACATTAATCCCTACTGTTTTATTGCCCTTTTCCAATAAACATGTTTGATTCTATTGTTAAGACATGAGGATTCAGGCCAGCTACACATTCATTCTGAGCTGAGGGACCTTTGGCCAGGGCCAGCCTCCCCAGGTGCATCTGTTACCTGGATCCAGGGCCATCTGTCGTTCTCAGCAGCCGTCCAGGCATTCACCAGACCCTTCTTGTTGAGGCGGGCGAAGTAGGGGTACCACTTCTGCAGGCCGAAAAGAGCACGGTGGGTGGAGGAGGCAGTGATCTGCTGGTTGGAGATGATCCCTCCTTCCATGCCAAGTGGCCCAGAACATTCTGTTCATGACAGAAAAGGACAGTCAAAGACAGGTAATCAAGCTAGTCCTTATTCAAAGTCAAAGCAAATGGCATTTTCACTGAGAATTTGTAAAGGACCATTCTCTGAATCAGTATGATATACCATTTAAATGTGATTTGTAATGAAATATTTAGTTGCATATTAAATTACATTTGGCTACTTTTGTGAATAACTCCCCTTTAACTTAGAATTTTTAAATTAGGCAATAATTGAAGAAATTTCTTGGATGTCTGAGAATAAAATAATTTTTACGTGAATTCAAAACTTGCTGGAAGTCAGGGTAAGGGGTCGTCACTTTTTGCATCTCAGAAAGGCATCATCTTCTGTATCCTCTCTTTCAATTACACTCCCTTGCACCACGCCTGAGTCACTGTCCTTGTTTGTCTCTTTTACAGACTTGCTTGCTAGCTCCTAGGAGATGTCTGCTGAGATTCTGCTCGGCGACAGACTATCTTTGGCCCCAGATTGTCTCCTTGCTTTCATTCTCTAAGATATTGTCTTGGACTTTCTTCAATTATCCTATAGCCTTCTGAAGGACAATTATATTTTTCTCATTCTTTTGCATGGCAATAACTGCCTTAATGTCCCAAATCTTCTAAAAAACATGAGCCATGACCCTTAAATACATTTATATTGTTTGAGTGTTGGGATAATCCAGTGGTTGTTCTGCGTTCTTCACATCTTTCACAACAGAAGTAGCTCTGAGGATCACTTGAAAGATGACTCGCTTCCACTGATCGACAGCATTGTTGTTTTACAGTTAAGGTTTCTCTATGTTTCTGTACCGTTGCTGTATGTGTGCGTGGAGAACCAATGTATTTTAAATTAATAATGCTTTCTAAAATGTAATGTACTCAAAAAGAGAAACCAACAGAATGCTGCAAGGTTCAGGCCCAAGTTGTTTTTATTCTTTCTTTCTTTCTTACTTTCTTCCTTCCATTTTATGCCTTAAATTCTCAATGTCCATCAACAAAATAATGCTTTTGCATGCCTATCATAAAAGTTGTAGACATCAAAACTGTAATTTTAATGGGCAATGTCTTAAATCTGGGTTGAGTTCCCAGAACTTCTTAGAATAATTTACTTTTAAGTAAATGAAGCACAAACTCTCAGATTTGAACTGTTTACGTATTTGTGGTGTCACAGGTCAATTAAAGATTTATAGGGCAAATACCAAACTAAGAAGGAAAAAAAACCCATACAATTGAATAATGAAGTTAATGGACATTGAATGCATTTATAGCATATAGCCTACACTGAAGCTCCAACTACTGCTCATATATGCTGTTTTCATAAAAAATACGGCCCTTAAAAAACTTGATGCAATGCCACAGATTAACTACTTTCGCTCCACACAGAATCTTATGTTAGTCTTTTTTTTAGGAGACATGTGGATGCTAAGAAGCTTTATAAACTTTAAGCAAACTCCACCTAGGTTCTGTAGCTTTTTCCTAGTACAGAATTGTTTAGAACATGCAGAGCCCATTTTTTTTTTCACTTACCCAAATTATTCATCCCATTCATTTTCATAAACACATTTCTGTAGTTAAAGTAAGTAATTTATGCTCTAAAAGTAACAACCTTAAATGTTGCATTTCCCCTGCAAATTGTAGTGCACTTACAAAGTTTAACATACTGGAAAAAGATAAAACACAAACTATAAACTGTACCATAACCTTTTCCCAGGCTATATTTTTTTCTCTTAGTTGTGAATTCAGCAAATGAACAGTAAATGAGCATTAAAATGATCCTTTGGTGGACATGTACTTCTTTTCAGTTAGAAAATCAATTAAACATGTCACTTCACTAGGTCTCCCAAAGCGTTTGCAAACAACCAGAATTAATTATTTTACTTTTATAGCTAATTCAAACACATGAAAAAAACATCTAACCTGTATTAGATATTCCATACAAATGATTTGAATTTGATTTTTAAGTTACTTGTAGATGTTCAAGGCACTGTAGATGTAAATGTAATTCTTCAATAACAACGTAATATTTACTATGAACTTATATGTAAGTAGTCATGAAAATAAATATAAGTAAAATACATTTAAACATGACTGCAAAATCATTAACAACAAAATAATGGATAACATCTCAACGACGTTATCAACAGAAATAAACAGATATTTGAGTTAAATACAAATACTTCATGATGCCTGTAATGCTCCTCATGTCCCAGCACAGGTTACTGACAATTTGGCATTCCCTGAAGAACTTCAGTTCTTTCAACTGGCTAACCATCACCTGAATTGACACCACAAGGTTTAATCTCCTATCCATGCTCTGAAACTCCTTCTTTGCTCACAGAGGAGTTTATCTTTGAGTTCGGTTACACCGGAGTCTAATATGTCATTCTGAACCATCCCTTGTTCTTTTATTTTGAGAGATGGGAATGGGTTGGAGGGGCTACAGAAATCCTATTTGTGTCTTCTCGACAACCTTCGGCGTCCCTCTACTGAAACTATTTAAGGCTTAATTCAGTTAGGAGTGTTTTTGCTTGGCAGAGGGGTAACGGCACTACTGATTCTTCCTCACAATGTGTCTTTTAGCCACCGTGTCAACGATGTCCTTGAGCGGCCAGCGCTTAGTAAATGTTTGTAAGGCAGTGAGTGAAAGCAAGTATGTGCGCTCCATTATTGAAACAGAAGTAGCGACAAGCCTGAGGGGGAATGGGTTGTCATGTCTCTTTCGGGTGTGGCATTTTTCAGCTATAAAGACGACTCAAATCAGCCATTTGTGCAATTATAACATGGAATTTAATATACGAAAGAACTTTGTTTATCCCGAGGAAAATTGTCATTAGCATGCTCAGTGCTAGAAGAAATGATAAAATATAATAAGACCATAGAATAAATACTGTATATAGACAGTATATAACACAATGACAAGAACACTGGTGTAACAAATAACAGAGTCACACTAACATTGCTGCGTGTAAAGGTTTAGTGGACTGTACCAGTAGATCTGTAATGCAGAATGGCTCATTGTAAGGATCTGGTGTTAATACATTAATATAGCAGCAGATGAGAAGGTAATTAGATTAACATTCAATAACATTCAGTGGTTTCACTTATTAAACAGCTGAGTTTTGTATTACACAAATCCATTTTAGAGCAGAATGACTTAAATATTTACCTACAGGATGGGGAGGAAGGAAATACTGCATGCATCTTGTTAGGCAAGAATTGCTTAAAGAGTGGGCCAGATTTTAGCTCTGAGGATTCTGAAGTGGGTTTAGACCTGTAGTTTGTGAAAGCAATCAAACTATATAACTTTTTTTGTTTGAATTTTTTTTATTATTTGATTTACAGCTGGAATCTGACACCTCCTCCTACATATTTTAAAATATTGGCATGGCTCCGGCATCTGCTGTAGTGTGAGTGTGGGGGCCTCTACAATTAGGGGGCCACTATAATGTATGAGGAGGGAGAACGGATGCTTGTGTCGGCATCCAAATACATGTTTCAGAGAGTCTATGAGGTCACAACTAAGGTGACCGAAAAGGGACAAAACACAGAGAAACTAAAATGTGGAAAAACAAATGTGGAACAAAACACACAGCAGACTCATAAACAGATATTCAAGCTAAGATCAGTTATAAAATAAGACATGGGTCTGTGTTTACTGTGGTTTAATTAAAAAGAATCAGTCAGTGAATGCAGTTATACATTCAGATGTCCTTAACCATAAATGGCTTGGTATGAGACAGAGAGTTAATGCCCCCCTGGTGGTTCAGTGTTAAGATGCCGTGCACTGAATGAAGAGAATCAGCACGGGCACCCCTTCAAATCTGATTTTTTTAAACACTAACCTTTTTTTTGGACATAAAACCAATGCTTGGGTGTCTGCAACCACTGGTTTTATAGAAATGCATTCAGTTTTTACTAATAAAAACTGATTAGGTAGACATGTGACAAACATACAGTGATAGTGAAAACCCTAACAGAACTTTCTAAGTCATGCTGTTTGCTCTTCTATTTGGGCTTATTTGTAGAACTGAATTTTTCTTGAGACCAATAAGCCATTGGAAGCCTTCTTTAAAGCAGGGTGAAACGTCACGAGTGGCTAATAATATAATTGATCTTTGCTGTAAAATTTTATTTTATAATCATTTTGAATGTGTCTCAGCATCATGTCAATATTTTAACTCTTCTTGCTAACAATACTGATTTAGAGGAGATAAACACACGCCCATTTCAAAACAATGTCAATTTGGCTTTTGCACATGCCAAAACAGTCATGCAAAGACTAGACAGCAGTTCATTTGTCTTTGAGCTGAGCTCATTTGGAAGCGACTCAAGAACGACCTGCTCTGAGGGTCTCGGCCTGCTTATTTGGTGCACAACAGATTTTCTTACTTTCACTAACAAGTTGCACCCTCAGAAACTCAGGCAACAATCATCCACAAATATAAGGAGTTTTCTTTAACTGCCATAAGGAACATGGCAATTTAAACTGATAATTTCTTTCTGTAAGAGGTTTAGGAGAAAACTTTCTTCTTAAGAAAGACATTATTGCTTTAACGACATTTTTATTTTTTTGCCACTGAGTGCTGTTGGAACTATTTTTTGTTGTTGAAATGTTAAACTATCCAATTTTAACTGGAAGAAACTTGGTAGAACCCTGCTTGGCACTTTTATTTACCAATTTTTAAATTTTCTTCTACATTTAGGCATATCTACTTCCACCAGCTAGCCACCTTCTCCCGTTCTGCTACCACACACAGACACACAGACACACACACACACACAGACACACACACACACACACAC